>OZ017738.1:500159427-500169427 GCA_963969285.1 Odontomyia ornata
AAATTCCCTTCCAATCCCACCATACACACAGCATAACCTTATTTGGTGTCAATCCTGGCTTTGAAGTCGTTTGTGATGATTCACCTTTTTCTTACCATGATCTTTTTCGAACGACATTCTCGTATCTTACCCATTTTTCATCGCCCGTAATTATTTGCTTCATAAATGGCTCAATTTCGTTGCGTTTTATTAGCATTTCGCAAATGGAAATTCGATCGTACAAATTTTTTTGTGTTAATTCATGCGGCACCCAAACGTCGAGCTTCAGACTTACGCAAATGGTTCAAAACTGTTTGGTGATGGATGTCGGTTCTTTAGCAATGTCATGGCTGCTTATGTGTCGGTGTTCTTTAATGTTTTGTAAGATTTCATCGACTTTTTCAGTGATTAGTCGCCCGGAGCGAGATGCATCTTTGACATCAGAATTTCCAGAACGAAAGCGAGCGAACCATCTTTTAGCTGTGGCTTTTGATAAAGTATCTTGACCGTAGACACTACAAATTTTTTCACAAGCCTGCGATGCATTCTCACGTTTAATCGTAGTGATATTGTAAAATATAACGAATTTTGTCAGAAGTTTCAGTCATTTTTAAATGAATACAACTTTTGAGACAAATATACGAAATACAAAACTGTCCATATGAAAATTGTATTCTGGAATTTTACCTTTCAAACGCATGTCAGTTTGACTCAATCTGATTAGTATTGCCCGATATATGACAACGAACACCATCTAGTGACAAAAAAGGTTCAATACTTTTTAGACTATATATACAAGTGTATATATATATATATATATATATATATATATATATATATATATGTATATTTATATATATATATATATATATATATAAATACATATATATATATATATATATATATATATATATATATATATATATATATATATATATATATATATATATTGTATTTATATATATCTGTATATATACGAGGTGTGTTCAAAAAGTAAGGTGACTTTTCAAATTTCGCGGGCAACGTACATCGATTTTTTTAAAATTTTTTATGTTGGTACACTCGTCACGAACATATATTTGTTTGTAAGAGGCAGAACGATTAGAAATATTTTGCGTGCTCGGTGAATTTTTGCTAGCGAAAAAATGGATCAAATTTTGTGTAAACAAGTTGAGTAAGCAGGAGAGGGCTCCTACAAGAAGGTCTTTGTAAACATCCTAGGGTTAGAAACAGTTTTTCTAATGGCGTGAATCGATAACTTGAATTATTCATCCAATACTTGGATATAAAATCGTTCAAATTTACACAAAAGATGCACAGTTTCTTTCATAAGCACAGTGCAGCCACCATTTTAATCTAGCTTAAATGATTTTTCTGAATGCTCGGCCGATTGAACATGATCAAGTTAAACACTTTTCCTTAAATTTTCATGAAAATTGAAAGAAAATAAAAGTCCCTAAGTCAATTTTTAATATATATAGGGTTTTCCAATAAGAGGTGTTATTTTGAATAGATCTTGTGATTTAACACCTTGCGACTTCTTTCTTTGGAGCCACATGATAGAGAAGGCCTACGCCAATAGCCCAACGTCGATTCAAGATCTCAAAGATGAAATTCGTGAGGCTTTTGAGGACATAGGGCAGCCACTTTGCGATTTGGTTATGGAAAGTTTCAGGAAGAGGATATGGTCTTGTAAGCGTGTCGTAGTAGTTATTTGCCTGATGTTAGTTTTTGCTATTAACAACATACCTTCTTCTTTATAATGAAATAAACATCCGATCATTTATATTAAAAAATGGCATTTTTCTTTTAATATCAGAATAACACATCTTATTGGAAAACCGTATATTAACCATAAACACGTGTTATTGTTGTTGTGATTCCATATGATTGAAGTGGCTTTAACTCACTTGATTTTGATTCGAACTCAATTAAATTTTGTGAACATATATATCTTATGTCAGTCTATATAATTGCGAAATTTCAAGAAGTTTAAAGGTTCCGTTTTGATTTTATGGGCAAAAATGTAAAATCTACAAATCATACTATTATTAACAAAGTTGAGTGAATTTCGATTTCTAAGGTATTTGTTGCCCTTGTACTCATAAAGGCCCACGTTCGTGATAATTTTCAGATTTTTCGGCTGAAAGGTGTCCGATCGCGAGGGGGGGACACAAATTTTGGTTACATTTTGCCTTCCCCTGGACCCCCTAATTCATAAAATGATTTTTTTATTTCAGATTCTAAAGGTTCTAATCAAGACCTTTCATTGGATACCCCACTCGACTACCTTTGATTAAAAAAATTTTTTAAATTTTTGTTAGAGCCTTAGCTTTTGAGAGACCATCAGTTCTGACCTTTTCACAAAGTTTGAGCATTCTAGCTTCTATAGTTTCTGAGGAAATTAGCTGTGGCGCACGGACAGACAGACGGACAGACAGGTCGCGAAACTAGTAGGTCCTTGTAAAAAAATTTTTTAAAAAGACCTAAAAATGAAAGTAAGTGCTCCAAAACACTTGAAATGTTTAAGCAGTGAAAAAAATTGAACCGTCGAATCACTATCAGAGAAGTTGTTGAGGATGTTGGCAGATCGGTTGGCTCGTGCCATGAAATTTTTTCGAACGTTTTGGGCATGAAACGAGTGTCAGCGGAGTTTGTTCCGAAACTGCCTAACTTTGACCAAAAGAATCGTTGCATGAGCATCGCTCATGAGATGGCTCAAAAGGGTCATAACTGGTGACCATGTGATTTTTTCTTGTTCCCAAAACTGAAGAGACCTATGAAAGGACGGAGATTTGCAACGATGGAGGAGATAAAGACTGCATCGCTCGAAGAGCTCAAGGCTAGACCGAAAAGTGGTTATGCGAAGTGCTTCGAGGATTGGATAAAGCGTTGGCACAAGTGTATTGTATCTGAGGGGGACTACTTTGAAGGGACAACATAAATATTGACGAATAAATAAATATTTTTTTCCTAAAAATACAAAGCCACCTTACTTTTTGAACACACCTCGTATATATATGTATATACATATACGAGGTGTGTTCAAAAAGTATCGCGAATTTTGAATTTTCGCGGGTTACGTGTATTCGAATTTCAATTTTTTTGATGCGTTATATTGGTACTCATGTCTGTCACTTATGCCGACAAGCTCGGCCATTTTGAATGTTCACTTAATTGGTGATAGCTGCTTTACTTGCACGTGTTTTCAATCGTCTTCGATTTTTACTTATTCAAAAAAATGGATCAAAGAACGTGTATCAAATTTTGTGTGAAAAACGAAATTAAGTGCGCGGATGCATTCCGAATGTTGACGGTGGCATACGGAGAAGCTACCTTGGACCGAAGCAACAATTATCGGTGGTACAAAATGTTTTTAGAAGGCCGAGAAGATGTGAACGACGAAGAGCGTGCCGGACGCCCGAGCACTTCAACAACAGACGAAAAAATTAATGAAGTGGAGAAAATGGTATCGGCCAATCGTCGTATCACCGTTAGAGAAGTTGCTGAGGACCTAAACATATCGATTGGCTCGTGCCATTCGATTTTTATCAATGAGACGGGTCGCCGCGAAATTCGTACCAAAATTGCTCAATTGCGACCAAAAACAGCAACGCATGAACATTGCTAATGAGATGTTAAACTCTGTCCGCGACGAACCAAATTTGCTCCAGAGGGTCATAACTGGTGACGAATCATGGGTTTATGGTTATGACGTGGAAACCAAAGCTCAATCATCTCGATGGAAGCTGCCGCATGAACCAAGACCGAAAAAAGCGCGCCAAGTTCGGTCGAATGTGAAAGTTTTGCTGACAGTTTTCTTCGATTGCAGGGGCGTGGTGCATCATGAGTTCTTGCCACAGGGAAGAACGGTCAATAAGGAATATTACCTGCAAGTTATGCGCAATTTGCGCGAAGCAATACGCCAGAAACGCCCGGATTTGTGGGAGAACAAAAATTGGCTTTTGCACCACGATAACGCCCCTGCTCACACATCGTTGCTTGTGCGCGACTTTTTGGCCAAAAACAACACACTAATGATGCCGCAGCCACCGTATTCCCCAGATCTGGCCCCCTGTGACTTTTTCTTGTTTCCTAAACTGAAGAGGCCCATGAAAGGACGACGTTACGCTACGCTTGACGAGATAAAGACGGCATCGAAGGAGGAGCTGCACAAGATTTAAAAAAAATGATTTTTTGAAGTGCTTCGAAGATTGGAAAAACCGTTGGCACAAGTGTATAATATCTCATGGGGATTACTTTGAAGGGGACTAAATAGATATTCATGAATAAATAAATAATTTAAAAAAAGAAAACAAAATTCGCGATATTTTTTGAACACACCTCGTATATATATATATATATATATATATATATATATATATATATATATATATATATATATATATATATATATATATATATATATATATATATATATATATATATATATATATATATATGTATATATAGAACAGAAATCACGATTTATTCTTTTAAAATGCCCGACATTTTGTTTCCGCTTCGCCGATTTAGCTGGTTAACGAACTTAGCCGAGTAGCTTGATTAATACACCTTTCCTGAAAATTTGGTGAAAATTGAATCAAAATTGCCATCTCTACCGTGATCAGGAATTTCGGTATATCCCATATGTCTCTGACACAACACAATATTTATTAGAAAAATTAGGAACTAAACACAGAAATGAGCTACAGCAAATAATCAACACCTATCGATTTCATATAGTTTCTAATCACGTTGACGGTTAACCTAAAAGGAAATACTTGCACCTTTTGTTCGTTTCGAGTAATAGATTTCATTAATATTTTGTTGATCGGCCTCGATACTTGATAAGAGCCCGTAATCTATTTGGGGGATATCCTTTTCCATTCTCTTCGTATCAACCTTTTGAAGCTCCTTTCTTTCGAATTCCTGAATGAAGTACCTTCAATGTTGCGATCATTGAGTTTCCACTTCAAATGAACCCACAAATGCTCCATCGGATTTAAGTCCGGAGATTGCGCACGAGCTTTGATAGTGGACGGACAATTGTATAGAGTATCAGCTGTAACTTAGCTGCTTATGGCTCGATTGTTGTGAATTTCGGTTCATTTAAGGATCATCTTTTGATTTCATTTAAAATTTTTGCAATGTACTATTGTTAACAAAGTTATTCGAATTTTGGTTTCTGAGGTATTTGTTGGTCGTGTACTCATAAAGGCCTACTTAAATATTTTTTTCGTTAAATATTGTTTCTCGTTAAATATTGTTAGATTTTTTTGAAAGTGGCAGTATACTACAACCTTATGAATATTCACTACATTGCGGAGGCTCATAAGATTTCCTATACAAATTTTATGTGAAGAAAAGTAAAAATTACAAAGGATATTATTATTTACGAAGCTGAGTGAATTTCAACTTCTCATTTCTGCCATCGGCACAGGAATTCCTTGCTCTTTTTCCATTCAGCAAACAAATTTAACAATTTTTCTTACACTAGAGCTTTCGAAACTATTTAAGTTTTCTAGCTCAGATGGAAAATCATATTCTGTGGAATGATTTTCTTCTAATAAACAAGGATTTCGTTCTGAAAATATTTTCAGAAGTTTTTTCGTTGGTGGCTAGTCGGGAATATTGATAAATTATTGAAAAAAGCTATTTCGGAAAACTAGACACTTTGTAGTCATTTGGTATAGCTCATTTTACCCCAAATTTAGTTATATTATAAAATATAAATTCAGCCAGATGTCTAATTTTTTCAATGCTGGAAATCAAATTTCGTACTAATTAGTACTACTTTTAAGGAAGCCCTGCGCTCGATACCTAGATATTCATCTGGATCATTATTTATACTATAACGAACATGTTTATTTATTAATTTATTTATTTATTCCATCTTACAGACTGAACAATCCAATAACAAAATGGAACGCAAAGAACAATTACAGCAATATTTAAATGAAAAAGAATAATAAAATGTCGATAATTAAAAGTTAAACTAGTAGTAAGTCTCTTAGTTTTTTCTTAAATGCTATGTAAGAAGAGGGGAAAGGACCAAGCTCATTAGGTGTAGGATTAAAGTTCAGTGTTCTGTTATAATTATAAATAATTTGTGAATAGTGTTGATTGGTTTTTTCTCCTTTTTCCAATTGAATCAAAAAATATGCAATAATTTTAATTAATTTGAGTTTGCTATTGTTTTTTTCCATTAAATGTGTTTCATTGAAAACGTATAAATTTAGAGTGCCATTTAGGCCATTAAGTTTTCGTATTTTTATTGTTTGGGATTTCCTTTATATTCTTTTAAAATCAATATTTTGAATAAAGCGTTTTTGATTTTGACCTTGACTTTAGAATACAAGGACCTTTCAAAAGACTAATTCTACTATTATTAACAAAGTTCAACAAAGTACAACCTCTAAGTTATTTGTTATTGGATTTGCCACCATGATTTTTTCACCTATACATTTTAGATGCTCATCTTCACCCATCCATTAATAAATTCAATCAAGTGTTAATAGCATGTACTTTAAATTTTAAATTTGGGGTAACATAATGCACAATTTATTCAATATTCTGATCTAAAATGGCCGCCATTTTGTTTTACGATTACCGATTTCTCTCGTTGAACAGGTTTCCGAAGATATTCATGGTACATGTGGATATCAAATAAACAAAACAATGGAATACAAACCCATAGTGTTTGAGTCGGTAGTAAGCGCATACTGTTCAATAGCCATGTATTGCCGTTGTTGTAATGCAGGAAAACTCAAACCACTATAACCACATCAAATACCATTCGATCGTTCTGGAGTTTTCAGGATGGATCAACTTCCTAAGAAGTGCTCTTTGTAGCATAGTTCAATGAATTTAAGGGTACATTACGATTTTATTCAAGAAAATGTAAAATTGATGCATCATACTATCACTAACAAATTGGGGCGGATTTCGACTTCTGACGCATTTGTTGTTTTTGTACTCATAAAGGCCTACACCTCTGCCTTTTTCCAGATTTTTCGGACGAAACGTGTCCAATCCCACGTATACGTCAATTTCGTACATAATTTAAAGACCTGTTTTGAAAAGATCTCATTGGGGGGCTTTATACGACACCGCACTCGACTACCTTTGCTGAAATTTTTTAAGGGTTACCCCGCTATATGGGGAGACCTTCCTTAAAACACCCCAAAATTTTCAAGAAGGCATCAGTTCTGACGTTTTCGTCAAGTTTTCATGGCTGTAGCTGTAGACAGACGGACACAGGTCGTGATTTCAATAGGTTTTTGCATTTTAGTACAAACCATAAAAAAGATTATAAGCAGAAAACAATAAATAATGAAATTTTACCTAAATACTAAAAGTGAACAAATAATTTTTTGTCTTCAATTCTCTATTACATTTTAATTTAGAAATCTTGTTAAACTTCCACTCTAATTAGATCGACATGTCAAAAAGAAATAATATTACATGCGCTGAAAGTCTCGACATTTTTAATGAAAACAAGCATTTTTGAGCAAAGTTACATTTATCCTCAATATAGTTCCCTTCGAGGTCGATACACTTGGTATAGCGATTTTCCAGATTTCGGAGCCGTTTCTGTAGTACGAAATATCCAAACCTTCGAAATACGTCTTGGTATTCGCGATGACTGGAACCACTGTTTGAGGTTTGCGAACAGATAATAGTTGCTGGGAGCCAAGTCTTGAGAATACGGTAGGTGAGCAACCAATTCGAATCGTTATTGGTCTAGTTTGGCCATCGCTTTCAAGAACGTGTGTGACGGTGCATTTTCGTGGTGATACAGAACTTTTTCTTCGTAATATTGGGCCGTTTTTTCTTTATTTCGTCATTCACTTTGCCCAATAACGTCGCATAATATTCTTTTGTGACTGTTCTTCCCTTCTGCAGGTAATCGTTGAAGATTATTCCATGCGCATCCCAAAAATGGATGCCATATCCTTCTCGTCTGTGTGTTGATCTTTTGGCCACTTTGGTCGGCTTGCGTGGCTTTCCAGCAACTCTGGAGGCTGCCTTTTGGTCTTAGGCCTATCGTGACAAAATGTTGAAAAAAGTCTGCTCGATTACGCTGCAGCAATCATCAACGCTCTTGCGTTTGGCCGACGGTCAGCAAATGCAGCACCAATTGCACCCATAGCTTTTTCATCTCCAAACATCGTGGATAATGTATCCCGCCCATTTCTTTGAGATGCCCACGACCTCAGCTAATTCGCGTGACTATATTGTCCTGTTTCAACTCATATCATAGAAAGCTCATATCAAAGAAAGCTTCAAGAACTGGATACTAAACTATCATTTTAAGATACCTTGGTATACCATAATCAGGACGAAACTATGTCTACGGATTTGTGAAGAAAACCTCTTAAGACTGAGAAATATGTTAATTTTTATTCACACCATCCTCTTAAATATAAAATTAATACAGCTGTCGCCCTCAAGAATGGAGCACTCCGTTTGCCAGGAGAAATATTCAGAAATAAAAACCTTATGTTAGTATAAGAGATTTTGAATAAAAATAGCTATCCACAAAACCTGATTAAAAATATCTGTTTAAGAAAACAGGCAAACCGGTTTTATACGAGTATGTACAGGGTCTTAGAGATTAAATTTCGAAAGTTTCAGGAGAACAAAAGTGTTAGAGTAGCGTATAACATAAGCAAAACGTTAGATACTCTGATTTTCTCAAAAATTAAACCTGAACAACTAAAAAGTAGTCTAATATACTCCATTTCATGTTTAGATTGTAATTGTAAATATATCGGTATACCAGAAAGATATCTCGAAGCTCGACTTGCATTACATAAATCAGATATTAGATCTAAAAGGATGTCGTGTGCACTTGAGGAACCCGTAGAATTGTCACCCTAAAGTTTTTAACCAATGAAGGCGTTAAATCGTCGGAAATTTTTAGTCATTTAAAGGGGTAGTTTGAGGACACTACATTGTCTCAGAATCTAGTGTATACGTGGGCCAGGGTGGGCGAGAACGTGCCAAACCGAAAGTCATGATTGACGTCCAAGGACAGGTCTTGCAGATGACAGCATCCGTGGCATTCGAGAGAGTTTTATTCATTGATTTTCTTCACGATCAACAAACAGTAAATGCTTCCTGCTATTGCCAGATGTTATAGTTAGCGAAAACCTCCTACCGAAAGAAATACGCGGCTTTGATAAGGGATAAACTGGAAGAAATGGGCTGAGAGGCATTCAAACACCCTCCTTATAGTCCAGACTTGTCCCCCTGTGACCACTTTTTGCTCGCACTCTGAAAGAATCACTTGGAGGAAAACTATTGGAAACCAATGAAGAAGTCAAGGAGCACGTGCGCAATGGGCTGACAACTCCTAAAACTTTTTATGAACAAACAATGTTCAACCTTCCAAAACAGTGGCAAAAGTGTTTAGACAACGCGGGAAACTACATCGCGAAGTGTTGATATGGTTTGTGCTTAGTATTATTTAATAAATGTAAAGGATGGTCCAACCAAAACGCACGATGTTAGTTGTAAATCAAACAAAACGTGAAACGTGAAATAAAATATCGCCCAAATCCTCGCCACGGCTACGGTGGCATACTGCTATCCGATGGGCCATATTTTCAATGACCCTGAGACATAATTGAGGTTCAATGTCGTTAATGTGCTGAATTATCTCATCCTTTAGCTCTTGAATTGTTCTTGGCTTATTGACGTACACTTTTTTTTTTTAAATATCCCCAGAGAAATACGTACAACGGTATCAAATCACATGATGGGGGCGGCCAATTAACATCGCCACAATGTGAAATAACACGGCCATTAAATTTCTCGCGCAAATGAGCCACTGTTTCGTTGGCTGTGTGTGATGGTGCCACCATCCTGTTGGAACCACATATCGTCCAGTTCCATAACCTCAATTTCTGGCCACAAGAAGCCCGTTATCATCTCGCAATAGCGAACACCATTCACGGTAACTGCTTCGTACATTTTCGTTGAAGTACGGCCCGATGACGCCGCCAGCCCATAA
>OZ017738.1:500174427-500415566 GCA_963969285.1 Odontomyia ornata
TCTAAAAAAGATGAAAAAAATATCAAGGGAAATATTTATGGGTATAACTATAACAAATACCTCAGAATCAAAATTCTTTCAACTTTGCTAATAATAGTATGATACTCAAACATGACATGTTTCTTGATTTTATTCGTTGCTGGTTACTGCATTTTGTAAGTTGAGTATAAAACCCTTCTGACAGAGCATAGGTCTGTCTACCCAACTTGTTCTGGTCTATTTTGTTGCCCTAAATTGATTTTGTTTGAGTTTCAAGTCTTTTTAAATAGTAATTATTATGAAACATACTGGGAATCATGCAAAAGTGTAGATTTTTTGATACTCGTATTATAAAAGAAAGCATTCAAATTAAGTGGACATATCCTTTTTATTCCAACGATAACTTTGTTATCTTGCATGTACGGATACTTTTTCTGGCAAGTATATATATATATATATATATATATATATATATATATATATATATATATATATATATATATATATTTATATATATGAGGAATAATTCCAACACTTTGGTTGTAAACTAAAGCCTTTGTCTTGTACTCCTTGAATAGTTGTGCATGAGCATATTTATGTACATAACGCAGCCAAAAACAAATGCTTATGACAATTGTAAATCTTTATTATACAACCCAATTAAAAAATCCATCTAATATTGCAAGAGTATTAGCATCAACTCAAGAGCAAATTCGAGGTACTCTGCTAAAGCTCCCATATGTCCCTGTAAACGAAGACAATCATTTGCAGGTGAGTAAAAGACTACTACTTTGTAAATATTTACAGGAAAATTAAATTTGTGCTTTGTCGCGAAATTATGTGCCATTGTTTTAAGTGAGCACGACTTCCATAAAAGCAGGAACAATTATTTCATTCCATCATAAAACGTTGTTTTACATCTCAGATTTAAATTCCGCTGTGAAATTACTGGCCACATTGAATCTTCAGATTCATCTTTCAAACCATAACATAAAAGCACGAACCGATATCCATCATCTTACCATTAGAGCGTCTTGATAATAGATAGATTTTGACTTTTAACATTTCAATGCCCCTCCGGCATCGGAATTTACCATACCAATTTCTCTTCCACGCAGGTAATTTTTTCTTTTGGTTCCATGAAAAAATAAGGTGATGGTGGTGATATCCACCATCATGGCTGTACCTGGCCAAAAAGTCACAGCCGGCTCAATAACGTTGCCGGTTAAAGAGAATGCAGCAAATCATCTTTACATGTAGAACGAAGCAAAGAACGGACAAAATGGATTTGAAGTAGGGATCATGAAGCACTAGACAAAGAGTTTTGAATGCTGTCTTTTGCTGTTTCTAGTGGATAACTTGTATTCATACTTCAGCCTAGAATGCGTAAATGAAGAAGAATAGATGAACGTTTGGCGATTGCCATTTTTCTCTCGAAATCCTTTGTTGAAAATGAACATACACGCTCAAACAATAGCAATATTAATACCTATCCGCTGAACAAAAAAAAAAAAAGATTAGTTGAACTATACTAACATGTTAGTTTCTAAGTCATTTAGTTACCTAGTCAACAACTATTACTCAGACTAAAGAAGTAAACTTGAATTGTTCCTTCGCAAGGTACAGTCGTTATGATAGTGCCAGTTACAGATAATAGATAATTTGTTCGGCATTTGCACGCAATTTTAAAACACTTCGTTAATTTAATGTAATAATTTAAAAATGAAATATCCTATGATTTAAAGTAACTCCAAACAGTTAATTTTAACTTGATGTGAAAAAGATTTTTTCCCTTTGTTTAACACATACTTAAACTATTGATGCTTTGGTGTTTTTGAGGGAACAAAATTAACCCATGGAAAGAAGGTGCCTTATTATACATCTATTTCCAATAAAAACATTGCTTTGGATAAAGTAACTTTCATTCGAAAATGATTATGTGGAAGAATCTTAGGCGAAAGCAATAACAATAAGAGTGCACTCCAGTTGGAAATTAAAACTTGATTCATATACACATTCCATAAATTAAAAAAAAAAACTAAAATATGGTTATTATGTATTGTATTGTATGTTGATCTCATTAAAAATCATTTCCAAAATTTTCATCAAAATTCCTACACATCTGTAGTGTCTAGGTCCATTGCAAATGTGTATCTCGACACCATCACGTGTTGTTTTAATTGTTAAAAATTCAATCTATGGTAAGTTAGCTGTTGGTAGCTCCATTGTTGTGAAATGTTCAGAACACAGCTACTACCAAAAAACTTATGTTAAATTTAAAGGTTTCTTTTGGTTTTTTAAGCAAAGACGTAAAATTGATAACAGCTTAACAAAGTTGGCCAAATTTTGACTTCTGATGCATTTGTTGACCTTATACTCATAAAGAGCTACTCTCGTGATTTTTTGTTCAAGGGGGTCCAATCGCAATAAGGGACACAAATTTTTCGTACATTTGCCCTCCCCCTGTCACCCTCGATTCAAAAAGTATCATTTTAAGACCAGTTTTGGAACGCTCTCATTAAGCCCTTCACTTAAGCACTTTATACAATTTTTTCATACCTACACTATGAAGAGGTCATCACTTTTGACTTATTCAGAAAATTTCATCATTGTAGCTTTTGTAATTTCTGAGAAAACTTGCTGTGCTCTGCAAGCAAGACAACAATTGAGGGAAGAAACTATTCCCGAAAAAGTTAGAAAAATGTTGCAGAAGCATAATTTCAATGGCAGAGTGGCCAGACGAAAGCCGTTTGTAAGCAAATGCAATAGATAGAGAACCAGTTGAAGTAGGAGAAGAGTGCTCCTGCCAGAAGGGCTTTGTAAATTAATAAGCAAGTCTTCTAAATATTAACATCATCACTTCTTAAATCAAGCTAGAAAAATAAAATGTGGATTTGATTTTTTAATATTTTCCGCTATTTTGTTTACAGTTTTTTGGCCATAATAAAATATTATTACATATCATTTCTGAAATCTTCTTCAAAATTCGTATATGTACATCTGTAGTGCCTAGGTCGTCTTCAAATGTATATCTCCCTAGTATCACGTGGTGTTGTTTTTGTTATTGTAGAATTTTCAATCAGCTGTAATTTTTTTATTTGACACTCTACTCTTACGAGTACATGTACATATATGTTATTAAGGCACATACGAGTATATATACGTTTTTGGCTAATTTAAGGCTCTCCTGTTGATTTTATAGGTAAAAATGTTAAAATTCATATGTTGTACTATTGTAATAACAAAATTCATAGAATTTTAACTTCTGAAGTACTCTTGTAATCATATACATGCACTTCATGATTTTTTTTGGCTTTTCTGCCAAAAGATGTCCATTCGCGAGGGGGATATACGCTTTGCATAACCTCCCTTTCCTTTGCCACACACTTTAAACACCAGATTTTAAGAATTCTTGTCAAAAACTTTCATTTAATACCCAATTGGCTATCTGGTACAAAATAAATTGTTTAAGGATCACCTCCACAAAATCTGACAACAATATTTGACAATGAACACGCTACAAAGACCCCCAAGAGAAAATCCTTGCCAAATATCAACTTTAATCAGCAGTATCCACATCAGCAATCATGCACGGAGAAAATTTTATGCATGTGTATTTCGTGGCTGGATTGATGCTGACCAGCTAGCATTCATATTATTCGATTCAGCGATAACATATTTTGAAGTCATTGAAAGGTTGTCATTTAAATTGGGCTTATCTCTGGCCTTGCCATTGATGCTAAATGCTTGAAGGAATGCTTGCTTAGGAGTTTTACTATGCAACTCATCTTTTTCTTTGTATTATAAGAACCTCTGTAGTCGTTTGAATGGAACCCATGCTTCAGCTACTCACATTTTAGCAACTCCACGCATCAACATTAGCGTCATTTGTGTACAAAGCGATCATACAATGAAATGAGTTTGAACAAGTTGGGTAGACAGACTTACGCTCATGTCAGAAGGTTTTGCACTCAACTTGCGAAATGCAGTCACTAGCAAGGAATGAAGTTAAGAAACATGTCAAAGAGATGTGTACGTTTAAAAGAAAATCCATTGTTTCTTCATTTTCACCGGTTGCCATTTTGATGCATACAAGAAAAAATCACTCAAATCATGAATTCACAAAAATCGGTGTGTTTTCGATATTATCTGAAAATTTTAAAATCAGATCGAAACTGCAGTATCTGCTTCGATGGGAAGTCTATAAAATACCAAAATCGTGTCTTATTGTTGTTGTAATTGGAGAAATTGCAAATGGTCGTCAATATGATTCCATTTTCATTAAACTTACAGAACGCTAGCATATTTTGCAAGACTACTTATATATCGAATTTCGTTGAGTTTAAGGGTACATATAGGATTTTATCGGGGAAAATGTGTATACTGTTATTAGCAAAATTGAGCGAATTTCGACTTCTAAGGTGTTTGTTGTTATTGTACTCATAAACACCTGCCCCATGATTTTTTTCAGATTTTTCGAATCACAGGTGTCCAATCGGCGAGGGGGGACACAAATTTTACGTGTATTTCCCCTCCCTGTGCACTTCTTGAAGCAAAAAATTGACAGTTTAAGATCTGTTTTGAAAAGTTCTCATCAAGACCTTTCATTTGATACCCATATCGGCTAACTTTGGCGACATTTTTTTTTCAGGGACCTCTTCCCTATATGGGGAGACCCCTTGAATGCTTATAAAAATTGTTTCTTAGTTGAACTTTGAAGAGGGCACCACTTTACACCTACATAAAAAAATTGATGTTTCTAGTTTATATGGTTTGCGAGAAAAATTGCTATGACACACGGACGGACAGATGGACAGACAGGACGATTTTGTAAAATTATTTTACAAAACGCTAAAAAATGATACATAGTTTTAACGAGATGAAATAAATCATCGAAGTTATCGCTGTAACACATTATATACTATACTTTATTATTGGAGAATACTTACTACATGCTGATTCCCGCAAAGGTACTCAGATTTGTGTAAAGCGCTCTATCATGAGCATCAAAGGAATCGTGGAGGGAGTTTGCGAGGAGCGGCGTAACTGGGTACTCTTCTACAAGAATGCTGCAAATTATCCGCCCGCTTTATAGTTTGAGAATATTGCTGGTGCACGATGTACTCGTATTTTTGCTCGCACATAACTCGCGCACATATGTAAATAGCGTCGGCATTAGCGGGAAACGTCGAAAAGTATTAGATTAAAAACAATTAAAAGCAACACCTCCCATCGCGAAACATGAATAAAACCTTCAACGTAAACAAAATTTGAACAGTCACCGGGACATTGTAAACATCAGTTGATCCTTCAAGGACTGGAAGATAGTGGATAATACAAACTCACCAACGAGTGCCTATAGTGAGTAATAGTTTGAATCCACGATTCCATAATTTGACTCCCCGCTGCATTTCTTCCAATGTTCCAATTGGAGGTCATTTCATGCAAACGTTAATGCACTATTAACATAAGCCGTTGAGTTTAGGAATTAAAAGGGCCAAGAAGTAACGGTCGGTCTTGTTTTTCCTCAAATAGCTAAAAGAGTAATGTTTTAATTTTTTTGAGTAAGTGACTTGTGGAGAATTCTGTTGTAATATAGTAAGAATTAATGATAATTTTAACGGAAGATTTTAATTTTGAATTCTATATACATATTTTTGTTAAGCGTGCTCTTCTGTTTCAAGTGATATTCCACGGGTAGTATTTTTTCCCTCTATCACCGGAGTGGTTGAGTATCTGTGCTCTAAAAAAACCGGAAGAACGTAGTCGGAAATTTTCCCCTTCGAAGCAAATTTAGGTTGTTTTATAGGAAGATTGTGAGTTGTATATATCATAAGTCGTGAGTGACTTGGTAGTGGCAGTGCCGTGAATTAAGCCACGAAAGTGAAGGCAGATAGGTGTCGAGCGAGTTATTCTGGCGAGCTGCGTTTCTCGCTTGGTGGCTTAATCGGGGCCCATAGGCACAAGCGATTGGCGTCTACGCTTGCCTCCGGACGAGCTTTCCGGGTCCGTGGGCCCCGCCCAGATTATAATAATTTCCGTTGGCACGACCAGCCGGAAAGGCAAATTTCTCGTAGGTACCTCTATTTTTAAAACAAATAAACAATGTTTAAGGAAAATATTCTATTGCGTAATTACTTCCACCTTAAGCCATTTCAAATGCTTCGATGAAAAATATCCCTTATTTCAGTTGCGAATTGCGCTTATTTTTTGACCTATGAGCGCAGCCATTTTGTATTTATGTGTGTTGCCAAATCTTGTTAGAATCTGAGTTTTACTCTAGACAGGGCAAAAAATCAATTTGTAGTGAAAATGGCAGAAATATATTAGGATATAATTTTTCGACTTTTTTATTTTGCATACGATTTTGATGATTTTTTGCAAAAGATAAGATCTTAATACATCTTAATAATTAATAATCAATGGAAATGTTACAATCATGTCACGTTGCAATTTGCTATTTTTTTTTTTTTTTTCAAATCAAATATTCGAAGCACTTTTCCATATTCACTTTGCCGCCGTATAAATTGCCGTTAAGTTTTTAAGATTTTTTTTATGTTTTATTATTTCCACTATCTATTGTGGACAGAATTAAACTGTGATAAATGCTTGTGATGGCATAGTTTCAAATTGTTTTCTGCACTACAGAATCGTGTCGAGTACATGAAAACCTTTTCGTTTTCCGGGGCATTTTCGTTGAGTAACCATGAACGGAGTTTCATTCCACTGTGCATACTCACAGCACATGAGCCCGCAAAAATGATGATAAAACGACTACATGACCTCTTTCCACAACCGCACGAGTAACTCCCGCTCGACACAGATACCAAAAGTAGCGCAACCAACCCGTTGCCGGCGTCAACTAGTCGTCTCGTTAGTTATGTGCCTCTTTACCGTCTCCCTCGACGAGCATCTTCATGGTGGGAACAACAGATTCTGGTTGCAACAATTTAGCAATTGCTTCGCTAAATTGTGGCGCACGGTGTTGCCATAATTGATTTTTTTTTCTTCGGAATAACGGTGGGGTTTATTTCGGGTTAGTAATAATAATGTTAATAAGTTGCGTATCAAATTGTTCCACACTTATTGCGATGTTATGATAAAAAAATGGTCTTTTTTCGTAAAGGTCCACCGAGCAGTTTACCTAGATGGGCTGCTCGATTACTATACACCAGTATTCTTGACGCACACTGTGGATCAGACCGTTTCTTATTCAAAGCCAACTTCTGATGTCGCATCTCAAAATATCAAAATGATCTACCTAAGTTAAATGACAAGGCTGCACAATTCACATTCATGTTGTCACTAGAAGGCACACTGAATATCCAAAAGATGTGGAAAATGACAAAAACAGGGGAGAACCAACATTTCCAAAAACTTCTCACAGCACGCACAACATTTACCGAAACTGTGAGCATATCATAGGCTGAAGAATATGTCCTGGCAGCGATACCATTAGTAGAAGAGGGACAGGGGGCCATTTGTGGCCTCAAAAAAAAAAAAACAATGCTCCTAGAATTGATTTATATCGAAAGAACTGCTCCAAGCGGGAGCATATCCTACATACTAACCTACTTCATCGGTTAGTATGTAGCATACGGACAGAGGAGCACGTACCAGATGACTAGCGAAAAAGTGTGGTATCTCCCTTACATCAAAAGGGAGACAGGCGTCATTATGAAAATGTCATTGGAAATGAAAATTACGAAAATATCATTGGAGAGTACCAAGGTGGTTTTCAAAGTGGCCGATCTACGATTGATCAGATATTTTCAGTAAAACTGATGATAGAAAAGTGCTGGGAATTTAATATCGATGTACACCGGTCTTCACAGACTTCAAGCAAGCATACGAATATGGTGACAGAAATTGTACAGGATATTTCTGTCACCAACTAATCCGCATGACCAAAGTTACAATGCTAAACACCGAGTCTCAAGTCAACGTTAACGGAGATTTGACGGAAAGCTTCCATACGAACTCAGATCTAAAACAGGTGAGTGGACTTGCCCCAATGTTGTTCAATATTGCTATGGAACAGGTGGTCAGGAAAACGCCAGCAGACACCACGGGCAAGCTACTCTGTAAGTCCATGCAACTAGTAGCGTATGCTGCCGACGCTGACGTTGTATCCAGAACAATTCAAAATGCGAAGGATGCGTTCATGCGGTTGAAGTTTGAAGCGAAAGAAGTCGGCCTCTTTGTCAATGAAATTAAAACTAAATTCATGACCCAAACAAAGAAAGACATGCCTGTACGACAAAACCTGACCTTAGGAGACTACAACCTGGAAAGTATTTATAACTTCCCATACTTATGCGTCCATCTTGATAGAAAGGGCACAGAAAAGAATAAAATATGGAAAAGGATAAACGCAGCAAACAAAGCCTACTTCTCAGTACTTTCTATGCTAACATCCAGAGATGTTCACAGGGAAAATAAAATTCGCATATACAAATCCCTAATTAAACCGGTGCTGCTGTATGGATATGAACCCTGGTCTCTTACCAATGGTTCTGAAAAGGTCCTGAACGTATTCAAACGCAAATTGCTCAGGAGGATATATGGCCCTTCGTTGCAAAGACGAGTTGTGTAATCTTTATGATGATCCGCCTGCGTAAAATGCAATGGGCAAGATGTTCACAGGGAAAATAAAATTCGCAATGAAAGAGCGCAAGCCCTCCAGATGAACGTTGAAGGGTAGAGCGCAACGTGAACGTCCAGTTGGGAAACCGATTCAATCGATGCTGACGGCAGATCCCTGCTTGTAATTTCCCATTGTTGAACCGCGACGATTGGATATTACTGAAGGCGAAGGCCCTAATTAGAGCTATCCTATAAATGATGATGAGTTGTATTTAGAATTATTGGTATTTCTAGGCATTTAATGTCCCATCATTGGGGAACCAGTAAACCCAATGTGCGACTCCAAGATTATTTACTGCCACTTGGCCGCTATGAATTGATTTCTTCTTCTTCTTCTTAGCACTATAGCCCTTCTCGGGCTGTTTCGGTCCATTTATCGCATCCTCCAATATCGAAATCCGAGCAGCGGTCCCAAGCCTGTTTGAGAAAGGAGGAGGGAACTCCTTGTTTCCCCAACACACAGCTTCCATGATTCCTCATCCCAAACCCCCCAATTAAATGGTAGTAAATGCGTTCGGGGTCGCCCATTGGGTTTACTTGTTCCCCAATAATGGGACATTAAATGCCGAGAAATGCTAATAACTGTAAATACATCTACAGCTCTGCTACTAAATCCCATCTACACCTCCTTTGTAGGGATGTAAGAGGGCGAAGGCAAATCTTGCGCGCCTGATAACGGAATCGACGTTATAACCATGCCGGCGGAATGGAGGTTGGGCGACGGGCTAACTCCCCGTCATTGGAAAACCTTAATATGTTTCGAAACCTGAAGATGGCCCTCGGAATGGATTGGAATCAAGGCAACGACCTCGCAAACGAAAAAAGGACTATGGTATTGGATCCTGGAATGTCAGATCACTCAATTGCCCTGGCGCTGTTAAGAGGCCAGTCAATATCAATTAAAAATACTGGCAAATTGGACTGGAAACGACATTCAAGACATGAGATCGCACACAATATTCAAAACTGGGAAGCCTACTGGAAAACGAGAATTCGGTGTGGCCTTTGTGGATAGGGAGTTCAAATCGCACGTTATTGATTTTAAGACAGTCAATGAACGGTTGTGTGCGATCCGTATAAAAGCGAAATTCTTCAAAATCTGGCTGATTAATGTTCACGCCCCCACCGAAGAAACGAAGGCAACGTTCTACAATCACCTGGAAAGACTGGTCGACTCATTGCCTACAAACGACACAAAAATTATTCTGGGTGATTTCAATGCTAAGGTTGGCAATGAGCTATCTCATCGGGGAAAATCTAAAGGATATAGCCTCCACGATGAAACAAATGACAACGGCCAGCGCCTGATTGACTTTGCATGTACCAGAAATCTAGTCATACGTTCGACTTGCTTCCCGCATTCACGCATTTATAAAATGATCTGGGTATCACCGGATGGCAACACAAAATCAGATCGATTATGTTCTGATCCAACAACGTTGGGCCTCGAGCTACTTGACGGGGAGCCAATTGTAACTCAGATCATTACTTGATCAAACTAATCTATCGATGTCGTATGTCAAAGGCATATTCGGCGAAGACCAGCCCGCAATAAAAATTTGGCATCGAAAGGCTACAAACGGCGTCTGTGGCCAAAAATTTCACGGAGACCTGCGACAACCAGCTGGCTCCCATCTTATCAGACGCAACGTTAAAGACGAGCAACGAGCTCGAAGTGAAAGCGGCTATTAGGACCGTGGCTGAAGAGACCATCGGACATCAAGCCCGGCGCAAGAGGAATAATTGGTTCGATGATGAGTGCCAGAATACATTAGATAAAAAGAAAAAAAAGGATGAATTGATTTAGTTTCTGTAAATATGAGTTCAAATATTCGATGAAAAATTAATTTTGGATTTATCTGGAATAAAAAAAATTCACTTTAGATTATCTAAAAACTTTTATTTATGTATCCGGCTTTATCCGCCACTGTACCTTAATTGAAATGTTCCATTTTGTGCGGTCGATTTTTATTATTTACCCTTTACATAGAGCAATTTGTTCGTTTCTTTGATTAGTCGAAAGGTTTGCATTATCGACTTACAGTCTTAAATAAAATTCAATGTTCCAAAGGGACATAAGGTACTTTTTTCGGGAAATCGGATCACGTTTTTTTTTTTTAATTCGATTAGAAACTCATATCATTTTCAAAAAGCTTTTCTTTGTTCTTTGTATTACAAGAAATTTCTTTGACTGTAATTACACTACTTATAATCTTCTTGAGCCGTAGTTAAAAAAAAACTATGTCGTGAAAATTACGAATATAATATTATACATAAAGTACTGGCCTTACAACCCGTTCACTGAGAGAACTCTCCCAGCATCTTATGAGGAAAAGCTTCGTTTGTAGTGACCAAAATATGCTCAAACTAAACGTACCTTTAAAACACAAAATATTCAAGCAAATTAGAAACAAGATATTGAGCATTACACATCTTGGTTAGTTATCTACATCAAGATCAAATCCATACCAACAGAACGATTCTTTGTTTCTATTTCCCAACTCAACGTTAACTGGAGGATTTACTGGATTTTACGAGTTTAATATAATCCACCACATATACGTACACTAATATTAAGTACATATGTAGTTACGTATTGTGCTATCATATAGTACATTCTTTCATTTTATTTTAACGATGTTTTGACTCCAAGTGCGGCGATTCTTCTAAACTATTGGGAAGGAATGCTAGTGATTATGAATGTTTTTGACCGCCACGCTACCGACAACGAAACAGAAAGAAAAAGACAGAAACCAAAGAATCGAATTAACGAGAACAACAGGCTTCATTTAGTTAAAAAATTAATTTTTGACGCGCTTTTAACGACTGAAACGACTCCGATTTCATGTTATTCGTGTTGTGTTTCGTTACTTGAGCAAGTTCTTTTGCCCAACCGTTGCTTATTTGAATAGTCTTTTCTACCCGAAAACAAGATTTCTTGAAACCACTAAAAGAATCTTGTATTTTTTTTGTTTAGGATTGGGATGTATGGTTCTTTAAGGCTGAACAACGACGTGAAATATTTTCCCAAACGTTAGAACACATATTTGTGGTGTTAACTGCCTTTGCTAATTTTTCGGTTTTAATTAGCGAAAGGTAACACGCCACCGAATATGTGCTTTGGCCTGTTAATATGAAAATATTGTTCTTTATGAATAACAATACGCCGACATCATGATTCTTTTATTCGGGTTTCTCGTTTATAATAGCCTTCATTGGTGAGATGCTGATTATGATTATCAAAAATATATGAGATACTCGTTTGTTAAATTTTCATCAACATTAAGTACAGAACTAAATGGCCCTAATCAATTCAACGGTAACGATAATTACTGGTTGAAAATATTTGCAATTTTGCGTTGAAAATGCATGGGTGTTAATTCGTCATATTTCAAGTATATTTTCAAGAATTTTATTCGAATATATGGCAAACGTAAATTTATTTATGAATAAAGCAAATGATAGTTCAACATTTCAAGAAAGTATTTTTGCAAAAAAAAATTTAGTAAAAAATATTGTAAAATAAGGCAATGACAGAAGATCACCGGGCACTCCTCATAGAAATAGTTGTTTGGCGGTGCACTGCACAGTTCATCGCTCGGTCATCTGATTGAAATAAGTCGAGTAAGCAGGAGAGTGCTCCTACCAGAAGGTCTTTGTAAACATCCTAGGGTTAGAAACAAGTTTTCTAATAGCGTGAATCGATAACTTGAACTATTCATCCAATACTTGTATCGTTCAAATTTATGCAAAAGTTGCACAGTTTCTTTTATAAGCTTCTGAATGCTCGGCCGATTGAACATATTCAAGTTAACCACCATTCCTTTAATTTTCATGAAAATAGAAAGAACATAAAAGTGCCTTGGTCAATTTGAAATATGTATCAACCATAAGCACGTGTTATTGTTGTTGTAATTCAATACAATTGAAATGGCTATAACTCACTTGATTATGATTTGATCTAGATTAATTTTTGTGAATGCAAATAACTTATATCAGTATATAATTACGAAATTTCAAGAAGTTTTATGGTACCGTTTTGATTTCATGGGCGAAAATGTAAAATCTACAAATCATACTATTAATAACAAAGTTGAGTGAATTTCGATTTCTGAGGTATTTGTTGCCCTTGTACTCATAAAGGCCCATATTCGTGATAGTTTTCAGATTTTTCGGCTCAAAGGTGTCCAATCGCGAGGGGGGGGACCAATTTTTGTTACATTTTGCCTTCCCCTGGTCCCCCTAATTCATAAAATGATTTCTTTATTTCAGATTCTAAAAGTTCTAATCAAGACCTTTCATTTGATACCCCACTCGACTACCTTTGATTAAACAAAATTTCTAAGGACTACTTCGTTATGACGAGGGACCCCCCTTAAACAATTTTTAAATTTTTGGTAAGGCCTTAGTTTTTGAGAGACCATCACTTCTGACCTTTTCACAAAGTTTGAATATTGTAGCTTCAATAGTTTCTGAGGAATCTAGCTGTGACACACGGACAGACGGACAGACACGCCGCGAAAGTTTTTACAAAGACCTAAAAAATCAAAAATATATCATTAGTTTATAAATTTTCCCAGCTTTCAAAGTCGAGTTTTCGATTTTTTAAATTTCTTTTTAAAAAATCAGGAGTTTTGCTTTTGTAAAATAAATTATAAAAACAAAATATGAAAAAATTGATGTTTTTACCTCGGCATTTCTGTATGATACATCGTAAGTGTACAACATTTGGAAAGCATCGGATAATTATTGGGTTGTTCGATAATTCATGTCATTTTCTTCTCATAGGTGATTTGAACTGCATATTCCAGGTAATAGTGACTGGGTGCCTTATATTATTTTATACTATTTTAAAGATTAGATTTTGACTATCTTCAGCAAAAACTGTGCATCATTAGTGAATACAAGTTGGTTAAAAATAAACTTGAAATGGACATTCAAAGAGAGCATTATCGGCATATTCTATTGCTTTAATTCTGAAAGGGCAAGAACGAGGCGCAAGTTTGAAAGAAATTGTGTGAAGTTTATGGTGAGGACTGCCTTACTGAACGCCAGTGCCAGTGTTGGGTTGCTCGCGTTCTTTTTGGAAATTTTAATGTGCAAGGTGCACCACATGCTGGTCGTCCAACCACTAATGATGATGACAAAATAAAGGCGTTACTCGAAACCAACCGGCTTATGACAACTGGAAAGATAGCAGAGATGCTCGACATCTCGAATTCAACTGTTTAACCAAATCGTAATCGTAACCAAAACGACGCATTTCTAAAAAGAATCATAACGGGTGATGAAAAATCGATTGACATCCAAAGCCAATATTCACCAAAAGAAGATTATGCTTTCCGTGTGGTGGGGTTACAAGGTTATAGTCTACTTTGAGCTGCTTCCAAGAAAACAAACTATTGGTTCGACTGTCGTCAACCATCGAAATTGAATGAAAAAATCAAGAGAAAACGCCCTGAACTGGCCAATCGCAAAGACCTGATGTTCCATCATGATATCGGTAGACCCCACACCTCTTTGAGAATTCGTCAAAAATTAATGGAGCTCAATTGGGAACTGATGCCACATCCAACATCATTTGTTTCGCTCCCTTCAAAACCATTTGAACGGTAAAACTTTCGATTCCGATCAGGCTGTTAAAAATGAGTTGGATCAACTCTTTGCTTCTAAAAACCAAAGAAAGATGGCAAAAAGTCATCCAACAAAATGTTCAATATATCATTGATTAATGTTTGTTGTTAATATAAATAAATTTACTTTGAAAAACATGGAAAAAACTACATTAGTTATCGAACAACCTAATAAATTTCGAGTTAAAGCATGCATCGACTTTTGAAAAAGTGGTTTGTGGAAAAAGGCATTTTAAAAATAAAATCATCGATAGTTGAGCGTATTTTTCCATATTCACACAGATTTAAAATTCTGTATCTCGGTCAGTTTTGCTCTAATCGATCTCAAACTTTGACTGAGACTTAAGATGAGTTCTACTATCGAAAAAAATTATTTAAAAAAAGCCGTGATTATGTAAAGGTTAAAAAGTTATATATAGATGAATGCAGGAAAAGTTTAAAAAAAAATTTCATTTCATCGTGGAAAATATGTTGGACTTGATATTATTCTA
Source organism: Odontomyia ornata (assembly GCA_963969285.1). Classification (NCBI taxonomy): domain Eukaryota; kingdom Metazoa; phylum Arthropoda; class Insecta; order Diptera; family Stratiomyidae; genus Odontomyia; species Odontomyia ornata. Next base: position 500,189,177 of record OZ017738.1, read on the forward strand.
TCAAGGATTTACGGCTGTTACCATTAGTGAGATCAACGCCAATCTTCAAACAAATTAGAGCTAAATTGACTGGTACAACTCTTTGGCGTTCTTTAATATTTTATGAACTCACCCAGGTAATGCGGCAAAATGACGTCCTGTTTTCTAATACTCTAAAATTGGTAATGGAGAAGTATTCGAACCAGATCAATTACAGCTCACAGAAAACAGAGTTTTCACTAAAGAAGAGGCTCAAAGATTGTCCTGAAGGAGTCCGCTTATTTTTGACAATAACACAAACCACGTGGACAATATGTTGAAAGGAAAGAGTCAAAAATAATTACATATCGTAATTATAACAAAAAATTATTGTACTGTGTATTTTTTCATTATATACATTTTAGGTTTTTGAATTTGTCACCTTAATTCCTGAACTTATCCTGCATTTACCTTTATACAACTTTTCAGCCTTCACATAATCATTTGCAAAACGAAGCCAAACTTCCCACCGGACCCTCCCAGAGTACCTTACTGCGGTTTTGGCGGAATCTCCTTGTGGTGTGAAGGCGTTGCGACGACCGGGACGAGTGAACGCGGTGGATCATACTTGGAGCGTTTAGGGAAGACGAGCTAAGACAGCGTTGCAGGAAAGAAGACGTGTCCGTCAGCTCCAAGAAGAGGGCAATTAGATGGCCTGAAAATTTCGTTACAAACGCTCTCAAACCGGAAAAATTCATTGAGACACGTGGAGCACGTAAAAAAAACTTCACCAGTGACCGACAATCATATCGTTACATGAGCTAAACGCGCTCCATTCACATCATCCAGGACAATTGCAAGCGCAGTTGGAAATGTTGTTTCATCACGAACCGTTTGACGGCGATTAGCAAGCGCAAAACTATCCGGTAGGATTGCCCGAAAAATTCCATTCGTTAAAACTGCAAATTTTGCGTTAGCTCATAAAAAGCTGGAGTGGGTCACAGGGTGAGAAAAAATGGCGGAATATCCTCTGGATATGTATGCGTGCATAATACATATATATATATATATATATATATATATATATATATATATTTATGTATATATATATATACATGTATATATATATATATGTGTGTATACATATATATATATATATATATATATATATATAATATATATATATATATATATATATATATATATATATATATTATATATATATATATATATATATATATATATATATATATATTATATATATATATATATATATATATATATATATATATATATATATATATATATATATATATATATATATTATATATATATATATATATATATATATATATATATATATATATATTTTATGTGTATTTATATATATATATATATATATATATATATATATATATTTATATATATATATATATATATATATTTATATATATATATATATATATATATATATATATATATATATATATATATATATATAGTCAACCTCGGTTATAACGAACCTCTAAGGCCCGTGAGAATTGGTTCGTTATAACCGAAGTTCGTTACATCCAAATATTAAACCAAAAACCAAGAAATGTTTTTTCCGTAATTTTATTTAAAGCAAAATAATAATATTTTCATCAATGAACAAAATAAAAATGTATGTATGTACTTTAAGATAATACCAAAACGCAAACTCAATTTCCAATTAATCCAAAATATAATATCAAATGTCCATGAATACGTAAATACGTTACTTAAAATAGTCTGTTATTTTTGTTTGGAGCTCTAGAATTTTCAGCGTGTCTGTATCTGCTTCAATTTCTACCAATTTATTTAAAATATTTTGTGGTACACCATGAAACTGAAAAAATCGACAAACTTCTGTTAGTTTTTGCACTATTGATGTCGTAGTTGCAGCTGGACCCTCAGTTAACTCGCCCTCAGTTTCACTATCACAGCTTCCATTACTCTCCATGGCTTGGATATCAGCAACTAACTCCTCATGTGTTAAATATGTCGAGGTTAAAAGGCTGTCATCTGCAGTGAGGTAATGTAATGGGATATGGAAATCTTGAGGTTGTTCATATGTATTGCTGCTTGGAATGCTTCTTAATAGCCATTCATTAAGTGGTAACACATCCTCATCAAATTCATCGTTACTGTTGGTCACCAACAGTCCTGCATGTTTAACATACTCGTATATGCATTTTTTATTGTTTCAATAGATACTTTGTGCAAAAAATTGACCGCATCAAGTAATGTGACATTAAGGCATGTACCAGCATCAATGCTTTGAACAATGTTCAACAAAAGTGCGCTTTGATAATGACTTTGCGACGAACGAATTACACCCTGATCCATGGGTTGTAATTTTGAACTGGTGGTCGGTGGCATAAACACCAGCTTTACGGGATTCAGCTGCTCAATTTTTGGATGCGCAGGACAGTTGTCAACTATTAGTGGGATTTTTCGTTTTTCTACGTTAGCTCTTGGTCCCATTCGCGTACATAATTGATGAAAATTGCGGATATCATCCAAGCTCGATTATTAACACAATAATCAACAGGCAACCTTTTGATGTTTTTGAAACACCGGAGCCTTTGTGACTTCCCGATAACGAGTAGTTTTCGTTTTTCCGTGCCGGACATGTTGGCACACACTAAAACAATAACCCTTTCCTTCGCCAATTTGCCATCTTGGCACTGTTCGCCTTTAAAATTCAAAGTTTTATCGGGAGCCGGTAGAAACTGCCGGCTTCGTCAGCGTTAAAAATGTCATCATCGCCAAACCTCTCTTTAATTGTAGGCCAATCAGTGCTTATCCAATTGTTCACATGATTTGTGTCTACAGCCCGGATTCACCAACAATTGCTGCTACAAACATTATGGCGTGTCTTCCACTTATCAATCCAGCCTTCATTGCAGACAAATTCGTCATAAATTTTTCGACCAAATTCTTCTGATTTTGCCCTTAAGACAGCCCCACTAATTGCTACATTACACAATCTTTGTTGTGTGAACCATTTCAGGAGTAATTTATCCACATCATCATGCAACGATTTACGCATTTTTTTTGTCTCACTATTTACACTTTCAAAGTCAAGAAGCAACTCCTCCTTTTTTCCACATTGTCGCAATTATCAAGTTGCTTATATTTTTCTCACGAGACACATCGCTTTGTTTTTTCCACTTTGAATTTCGCGGATTATGTTAACTTTTTCTTTTAAGGAAAACATAATTCGCTTTTCACTCATACTTTGTATGTATTTGGTCCCACTGTAAAAAAAACAGGCGATCGCGAAGATATAACACTAAAACAACGGCGGTATCAACTGCGAGCTGCCAGATTCATTCAGGCTTGCGAAAATTACCGATAGCCATCTGAAATCTGAAATCCAACTATGCATAATAGGAAATCCCAAATTACGCAAGCATATAAACCAGCGCTGAATTATTGATATGTGGGTATTCCCTTAATTGTTTGACCAAAAGTTCGTTATATCCAATAATGATTACCCAGAAATTCGTCCTTCTTCTTCGCAGCCCTACAGCCCCTTTCGGGCCTTTGCTTAGAGATAGTTAGAGTATCTCATTGTCATGATCTAATGTATCGGCACTCCACAAGGTGATATGATCATTATCACGCTTTGGCCGTGTGTCCGTCCATCCAGCTGCGATACGTTCTGATTTTAAACCAGCATGTATCATAACTGAGCAGGCGTATAGTCCGTCCGAAGCATCACTCGAACTAAATCTCGTAGACGCCAATGAAACTTGAACCAAAGACCTTCGGCTTACGAGGTTAGCCAGGCGGACTACTAGAAGTTCGTTATATCCGATGGTTATGACCCATTTGTACGAATATTACGTTTATTATAAACGATTGTTCATTATAGCCGAGTTCATTATAACCAGTACTTTTTCTAAGGAAAATAGTGGAAACTAGATGGGACCTGCTAAGTTTGTTCGTTATATGCGAGGGTTCGTTATAAACCGGTGCGTTATAACCGAGGTTGACTGTATATGTATATAGAAGGTGCTTTCCAAAATAAACGAGACATTTGCCATAACATTTTTTTTTGGTGGTGCCAACTGTATATGAGACAGTGCGTTGGAAAGTTACATCCCTCCCTGACTTCCAGTGAAAGTTTGGACATTCGTTTCAGTGGAAGCAAAGTTATTGCGTCTTAAGTGACAGTATGTTTGTGTCATCGGTACAAAAATCAGTTTCGAACAAAGAACTAATATCAAATTTTGTTTTAAAATCGGTAAAACGGTTACCGAAACATTTGAATTGATGAAAAAAGTTTATTGCGATAATTATCTATCTCGTGCCCGAGTTCATGAGTGGTTTACACGTTTCAGAGGTGGTCGTGAGGACATAAATGATGATAAACATACGGGCCGCCCAAAATTAGTCATCACCGAAAACTCCATCGAAATTGTGCGTGAATTGATCAAAAATGAGCCGAAATCATCGTTGAAATTCATGGAATCGAAGTTGAATATCTCCAAAACAACGATTTATCGCATTTTAACCGATGATTTGGGCTTACGGAGGGTCTGTGCACGTTTTGTTCCGCACAAGTCAAGGTGAATTCCAAAATAAAGGAGATTTTTGTCCTAAAAATCCACTCTTGTGACTGATTTTTTGACTAGAAATCGCATTTTAACCGTCAATTACTCACCGTATTCGCCTGATATGGCTCCCTGTGACTTCTACCTATTCGAAAAATTGCATTTGGCTATGAAAGGAAAACGCTTTGCGTCCGTAGAGGGCATCCAAAAGGCTTGTACCGGCATCCTAAAGGACATTCCCGTCAATGACTTGAAACACTCTTTCGAAAAGCTTTTGGATCGCGCAAAACAGTGAATTGAGGTCGGAGGAGATTGTTTTGAATAAATAAACACGAATTTATCAGAAAAAGCTCCAGTCGTTTTTATTTTAGCTCATTCTCGTTTATTTTGGAATGCTCCTTGTATATATATATATATATATATATATATATATATAGATATATATATATATATATATATATATATATATATATATACATATATATATATATATATATATATATATATATATATATATATACGGAAGTTACATTCATTAATTAAAATATAGGAATCGAAGGAGGTAGAATGATATAAGAGATACTAGCAGTTTTTGCTGACCCAACCATGAGAGGGTTGGGGGAGCCCATGACAGGTTACTGTCACCTCTTAGACGGTGCGAAGCCTATCCTGGCTGAAACGTGATTGGAATAGCTTAGAAAGTAGTTTTGAGCACATATCGGTTATGTTTCGGGTGTCCTGAACGGGTGTAAACTGGGACTCCATCGCAATAAGTGAGGGGCACTGATTGGCTAATGTCTATTTCTGTCGATTGGTGTCCATGGGCTAAGGTCTTTTCATGGCAGGCTCCCATGTAAACCATGTCTTTTCTCTCTCCAAATCATGAGACTTTTGCCATTCATTTATATAAATTCATTTGTTATTCATTTATATAAATTCATTTGTTATTCATTTATATAAATTGTTTTATTGAATAATATAAATTCTTAATTCTAAAAAGTTTTTGTATCGACCGAGATTATTTTGTTTCAAATATAGCGAACCGCGCAACGAAATCGATTCAACATTAAAACGAGGTTGAGCAGAATTGGGCCAAGCACATAACTGGAATGAGCAACTGAATTAATATTTCATTATAAATAACAAAAAAACTTACTAATCTCAATGTGTTTCTTTCAAAATACAAAATATTCATTATTTAAATAGATAATGCAATTTTTATTCGCAAACATCTTTAATTCTTTTTTTTGTGATCATTTGAGTTACGCAAATAAAAATTAATAAACATACATGAAAATTTTGGTCAAAACATAGCTCAGTACTAAGCGTCGATGATGTCCGCGATAAAAGGGAAAAGATAGAAGACGTTCTTACTTGGTTTACTGTATGTTCCCTCATCTAAGTACTTATCATCACCAATTCATTCACCATTCATGAAGTTGAGACCAAAACATATCGGCTAAGCTAGGTCAAGCACTAGCTACAAGCGAATCGTGTTGGTATATCAATGGAAAAAAAAGATTTTTGCTCATCAATAGAAAAAAAGCTTATGTCTATCGATTATCAGTTTCTGCATGTTTATGTATTCCAAGGAATCAAATTTTACTTTGCACAAATCTGGAGTACTAACTTATACAACCCTAACTACTAACTAATACAACCCTATTGAAATCTTAACTGTCTGTCTGTCGGTCAACACAATTTCCTAATTTGTAGCAAAACAATGTTTTTCTTAGTTTCTAAAAGGGGGTCTCCTCATATAGATAGTTCACCTACCTATATGAGGGACCCCCCATTTTAACCAAAGATGGTCGTGCGGGGTATAAAATGAAACATCTTGATGGGGACTCTGCAGATCTTAAAACAGAAGTTTCTGTATTGTATTTATAGTGTCGCGTGTTTTCGGTTCACGGCCAATAATTTTAATGTTCCGGGAAAGTGAAAACGCAATGTCTTTTAATTTAAGTTAAAGGGGTTTATTCAATTACAAAAGTGCACAATGATCAATTTAACACTTTCACTAATTTTAATTTTCACTATGAAAAATCTAACACTTGTCCATAAATTTCTTATCGCAATTGTCTTCTAAATCACTTCACTATTACGAAAATCACTTTTCTACTACTCGAATAATATCGCTTCCCACATACTATCGCAGTTCTTATCGCGGTCGAATGAATGATCCCCCCATTCATTCAGCTCGCCTTTATATAGGGTCTCTAATCATTCAACTCAGTTCTCGTACATTGATGAATAAGCGGGAACATTCCAGCAGCGTAATGAATGGGCAGTGACTCACTTTCAGATGTTGATAATGCTTGTTGGGTTCTCGTGGTTTCGAGTAAATTCATTTGCTGATGTTCTTAATGATTGTGAAAACAATTGCGACAGTAGCTCGCAGAATTATTTGCGCATGTAACAATAGGGTGAGAGGAAATATATCAAAAATGTGTGTCCGCCTTCGCGTTGGACACCCTTCGTCCCTAAAAAAATCATGGATTTCCTTCTTCATGATAAAAAAACAAAATTTACCGTAGAAGTTGAAATTCACATAACTTTGTCAATATAGCATGATTTGTAAATTTTATATTTTTCTTAATTAAATTAATCAAAATTCACTAAAATTGGATATTAAGGTAGTACAATATAAGGTTCGTATACTCTGTAAGTATCGTGACGACCGAATCATATTTACGGAAGTTATCGCCTTTTAAATTTTCTAGAATTACAACAGCACACGGTTTTTCAACTATATGGGCCATATTAAAGTGGAGCAATGATGGATTGTTTTTAAACAGATTATTTTATGTAAATTTATCCGATCTTGATTACGGTACAGGCCGGTTTCAATGAAATTTTTCTTGATTTTATTAAATATTCTTGTCTGCATATCATAGTTTGAGCACAAACTACTTTTGAAAGGAGCGTAGTTCTGTCTACTCAACTTGTTTTTTAGTACGAATTTTAATGTCAAAATTATGTGTGGATGTCGCGCAGTATAGTTCCATAATTATGTTGTTTTTGGTTGAGTTATATGATAGATTAGTACTTCCTCACGATTCAATCAAGCACTATAGCTCCTAATGAACCTTGACTTATTCTTGAATACCGCTATCATGATTTTTGAATGAGTCCCATAGCAAGCATCGCGCTTCCTTATTCTTTTGACTCTTTATATAGAGAAAATTTGAAGCATACTTCCAATTCAAATTTAAGTGAAACAGTCTTGCAACGGTGGAACTAGTAATCTACACTCTTCATGATAGCGGTCTATTGATGTTCAAAACTTTCAGTTCAAAATTTGAGCATCCTTGGATTTGCCTGGAGTGCTGCTGTTGGGCTCCATTAGGGATTCTATTCCCTTCTGACTTCCAAGCAGTACAGAACCACATAGGCTGATGGCTGCTGCTGTTACACATCAGATAGGAAATATCTTGAAGTATTTCAGATATGCAAGTTAAATGTTCAATTACACATCTTCGCGCTTCACCAACGCTTTTTGCTTCTAAAAACTTCGAATCGAATTAGGCTCTGCACTATCTAGCATAATAGCATTTTCCCCTTGATTAATAAAATGATTTTTATCCAATAAATCATTGCTGATGCTTTTAAAATTTTCCGGAACCATCTGAAAAGTTTGCGTACTATTTATCTTGCATACTCTCCTCCACCCTTAGAGTTTGGCCCAATGAGCTCTTCAGCAGAGATCAACCCTAAATCTAAGGAAAAGAATTTGAAAGTTTGCTTTCCGAATCAAGCTTAACCATGTAAATGTTCAAATTTACTAGCATAAAACCAGTCAAAAGAGCGTTATATTTATTACTGAATGCGAACACACGTAGCAAAGACAGCAGAAATGTACGTAAGCAGTTTTACAAAATTAAAGGCAAGTCTTCGTCAGTAGCTTGTGAGATTACAGACACATAATGCAAAGGTCACCTGAAAGAACAAAAGTAAAAATTTCAATCTTTAGAAATACATATCTTGTATGGTTAGAGTATCGAAGACTGGTTCTACGTACATATGCCCACAAGATCAGCATCTTTTCCATTCTTCCACCCTTCTCACCTTTCATCGTTGAAGAGCGTATTTTTGTCAAAAAGTATTTTCCTATTAAAGCAACGAACGGGAAGAGAACATGTAATCTCGGCCAGCAAACTAAACGGCGATATCGAATCGGAAATTTCTTAAGAAACTTCACTTTAAAATATTGCTCATTTTGTTTGTTGGCTATAAGAAAACGATTGGATATTCGTGCGATGAAAAGTTGTAGCGAACATGTCACGATCTCGTGTACCACAAAGTTATCTATACAGGGCTGGATTGAACCGCAATCAAAGTTTCATGTGAAGAAATATCAGCACAACCCTTTGCTTTAGCTGTGGAAATTTAATTGTTTCTTTCAAATGGGATGTGGACACCTTCATAATTGAGTATTTTTACCATAAAATCAATTTCAAATGAAGTCAGTGCATGTGAGAGAATAAATCAGATGGCCGAAACTTATTCCAATAGAGCGCTGGAAAGTTTAACTTAACTTCTTCCTACACACTCTGAATTCGCCTCTGATCGTGGTTTTTCATCGAGCTTGTGCATTCTTACCTGAGATGAGAGCGCACCTTAGCTAATACCTGTCTTCTGCCTGAATCTGAACACTCGGAAAACCGGTAGATTTATCCGATCTTGATTACGGTACAGGTCGGGTTGCCTGTTGACTTTGGTGCTACGCGAAAGAAACAGAACGAAAAGTCGTATAAGAAAAGAGAAGTGGTGACATTCGCTTAGCCATTGGTTGGTTAACAAATAACACTGTAGTCACTACATTGTCGCGTTTCAAACACGAGTGTTCGGTTAACGATATTTTGCGTGTGTTGCTCAGGCGCCAGTTTCCTTTTGGATGCCCGGGTTATGAGAGGCGACAGATCCGCGTATAATTATTTTCCCATTTAAAGGGATTAATATTTCTAGGCACCTGAAAATAGTGCCGTGCGAATACTTAAAAGATGCGGTGAAGTCCAGCTTCAAGAGTAAAATTATAAGTGGATTGGATGAAAAGAGTTTTTTCGAAATTTTTTAACTTTTCCATGTGCACCACCTGTTGATCTTCCGCTACACAACTGTACCATTCCTATACAGCAGATTGTTTGTCCATGTGTTGTTGCATCGCCAGAATGTTAATTTACGTGAAAGTTCAAAGAAGCTGTGTGTGAACGGACCAGTTTGAGTGTTTCGAAATAGTGCGACCTAGTGGTTATGCGTTGAAGCAAATTAAATCCAAAAGTGAGATAAGTGGCGGATTGGAAATATCTGCGTCCATTATGTTTTTGGAAATTGTCCTGCTGACAACCCTCAGAAATGCTTATGCTGCCTTCTAAGCAATTCTAGACACCATTGTGCGGAGAATGAGTTCAGAATGAAATTGATGCTTATTTTGGGACTATTGCTCGTGAATTTAGTCGTTTTGTCCAGCCAAGCTCGCGAACGTACCGATCGCAATGATCGACCGATGCGGAATAACGATGGAAAGCGGCGCAAGGAACCGCGTGCCCCACAGAACTTACAGTTGCAAGAGGATAATCACAGAGAATTTGTGAAAGGAAAAAGTAAGTAACTGCAACGTTACCCTAAGGAGGCAATTGCTTATGGACAAACTACTGTCTGTTAGTAACAGCTCAATAATATACTCGTATTCATACTGAAGTTATTTGCCAAGCATATCACTCAAAGGAAAGATGTAGTACATCATTGGCCTTGTGCTGGTTTAACTTGCCACGTTTTTGCACTTAACAATTTTGTTTTTACGTACACCCACTTATCTTAGGAATTATCCTTATTCTTAGCACTAGATTGATAGGAAGGATTGTTTTATAATTTTTGATAGACCTCAAGCTCTGTTTTGAAAATATCAATATTTTTTAATTGTAGGTTAGCAAATGTATAATATTGGTAAAACTCTCAATTGCATCATTTAGCCCCTTTGCATATTAAAAGCTCATTTGCTCGCAAATACACAAAATTTGGTTGTTCAGCCAGTCGGTTTCTATTTTTTTTAGAAAAATCTCAAATCTGATGTAGGTATCCGTCGATCATAGAGTAAAAGAGGACAAAATTGTTAGTTCGATATCCGTAGCATATTTCTGACAAAGCGGAAAAGGAAAACATGTACACATATATTTTATATGAACTGAAATATCTGATATAATGATTAATTAAAGATGTTAAGATACTAGTATGTGTAAAACTGATTTTTGTAAATTCTCCTGGTTCTGTTATTCTTGGGTAACTTTCTTCGACAACTGTAAAAGCTGCAATCAGTGAAATCTGCACAATGGTTACTTAAAATAATAGCCTATTATAAGCTTAGGCATACCAATTGAATTGGAAAACAAATAACGGATATAAATCATTGCACAGAACTCTAGCCAAATCAATAAAACCGTCAAAGGATACCATAAGACACATCCTACTCGTTCTGTATACCCAAAATCGATTCAGATCTTTATTTAAATTGCAGGAGGGTATCATATGTTTCTAGTGTGTTTAAATTCAATCGGCTCAGCGGTCAAAAACTTAGGAACATGGGGTTTAAAAAAACTATTGATTCAATTAAAACAAATCATTTTGATGTCTTGAAATAAATATAGAGAAGTCATGATTATGCTGAAGATGTGTAAAAAATATGTATATCGATGGCCAAAAAAATAGCAACACATATTTTTCAAAAAAAAAAAAAAAAACAATAATGTTCAGACAATCTATCCGTAGCGAAGCTTTTAACTGTTACATGCTACGCGAGACCACTTGTGAATACTAAACAGCAAAGTATTTTATTGCACTGCAATTTCTGAGTGATTTTTCTCTTCAAAGAAGTGTTTTTGGCGAACTGAACTAGTTTAGAAGATAATTTTATTGACAGTTAGTACAGGGTGGGCCATAAGGGTGTTGGCAGTTTAAATATTCGATTTAAAAAAAACTACGAAACATAACACAAATATATTTGTATTGTTAAAAAGTAGAAGCATAGGAATTTTTAAGACTTAAAAATAATGTTGTCCAATGTTTCGTAGTTTTTTTTAAATCGAATATTTAAATCGCCAACACCCTTATGGCCCACCCACACCCTTATGGCCCACCCTGTATAATAGTTTGGTTAAAGTTCTTGCTTTCGAAAATAGTTTTAGTTTTTGAAAATGATAAGCGAAGGGAAATATTCTACGTAAACCCAAAAAGACACAATCAGAATCCTGTACAACCAGGGTAATTTCATCAAAGGTATCACAAATGTTCTAAAATGCCCTCCAGGGATGGTGCATAAAGCTATTTCGCAAAACTGAAATTTGAAACAAGGGGACAACCTTTGAAAATATCTAAGACATAAAAAGATGCCCTGTTTTTAAAAACTAAGGCCGATTCTATTTCGTCATGAAAGAAATATGTTCGGGAGACGCGAATAGATGTAAGGGTTAGAAGTGTTTGGCGTAGTAGTTCGCTAAACTTTACCGTTTTCCCAAAAACTCCCATTTAAACTCAAAACAATGGAAATATATCGTCTGGAGCGATGAGATGGAAGACCTTTTCGGTTTGGACGGAAAACACATTGTTCGTTGTCTCCCAAAACGGTCTTACGAGTATAATCCTAGGTACACAAAATCCGAAAGTATGTATGAAAGTGGTAATGTGAAGATTTGGGGTGGCTTTTGTTGGTGGGCATTGGCCGAATTTCTCTATTCGATAGCACTACGACAATAAATAATCATTGATACTTGACACAACGTCATACTCCCATGGATAGAAAAAACATACCATTAGAGCATTCAGTGAAAGTCATTCACCAATGTTTGCAATATCATAAAATGAATGTTCTAAATTGGCCGTCTCAGACACTTGAGCTAAATCCAATTGAGAATGTATGGAATAAACTCAAACTCAAAGTTTCAAAGTGCCGGCCAATGACTATGAAGGAATTATCAGAAAGTGTAGGAATCGTGGAGGCCAAAACCGCTCGCAAGTGCCAGAATTTGTTCAAATCTATGCCTCGTCGAAATATGTCAGCTTGAATGAATAATGGTTTCGTTATGAAATTTAAATATCAGCAAAATGATAGAAGAAAATATTTATTTGAAAAGAAACCAATTAAATATTATCTTGCAATCAATAGGTCTTGTTACGTGGGGATAACACACGTAGTATGTAAATTGTTTTGAGGTAAATTTCTCGAGAGAAAGCTACCTATTACCAAGAGTATTATATATATATATATATATATATATATATATATATATATATATATATATATATATCTATATATATATCTATATATATATATATATATATATATATATATATATATATCTATATCTATATATATATATATATATATATATATATATATATATATATATAGTAGCATGTGAATTGTTTTGAGTATAGTCTGTGTGGTCTAGTGGTTAAAGCATGAGACGCATAAGCCGAAGGTCCCATGTTTAAATCTTGTTGGGAGCAGCGTGATTTAGTTCAGGGGATTTTTCGGACAGACTATGAGTGTTCGCTCAGTGGTGATATGTACTGATTTAATCAGATCGTATCATAGCTGAGCAGGCACACGGGAGCATGGTACTGACCAAACCAACTTCCGAAAAAATCAATACGATCATGAAAATGAGATACTCTGACTATCTCTAAGCGAAGGCCCGAGAGGGGCTGTAGTGCTACAAAGAAGAAGAAATTGTTTTGAGGTAAATTTCTCGAGAGAAAGCTACCTATTACCAAGAGTATTATGTATATATATATATATATATATATATATACATATATATATATATATCTTACATATATATATATATATATATATATATATATATATATATATTTTATATATACATACATATATATATATATATATATATATATATCTTACATATATATATATATATATATATATATATATATATATATATATATATATATATATTTTATGTATACATGTATAAATACATATATTTTATATATAGATATATATATATATATATATATACATATATATATATACATATATATTTTATATATATTTATATATATATATATATATATATATATATATATATATATATATATATATATTTATATACATATATTTTATATATATATATATATATATATATATATATATATATATATACATATATATATATATATATATATATATATATATATATATATATATATATATATATATATCCGCAATGTAACGTGGCCGAGCGAAAACAGAATGGTGGCCATTTTAGACGTAAATTTGTGTTTTCTGTTCTGACCAAAGTACTATATAGTTCCGATATGCACAAAATAAAATTTTTAACAGAGATTTGTTGAACTATTTAATGAAGTTCACAATAAAAAATCAAAAGTTGAACCGTCTGAAAAAAATGGCGAAACTTAATATTGAGGTAGATAGTGAATATATTCCACGATCTTATTATTTTGATGATCATCTATGAGAAACTTTCAAAATAACGGCAGTTCAAATATACCATTAGTGCTGATTTTCGTGGCTCTCTAGCGGCCATGTTTTTCTTACGAATTTTGATAAAACTTGAAATTTTCAATTATTGGAGCAAATTCTTTCATTTTGATGATAAATATAAAATATATTTTTAGCTGTCATTTTCAACAAGAATCTAAGATTTTTGTTCTGTCTAGAGTAAAACTCAGATTTAAACGAGATTTGGTAGGGTGGTTGATGAGACCCTAAGACAGATATCCTGTGAAATAATACAAAATCAAACGCTTGAATTCAAAATGGCGGCCGGCTAAAGCTCAGAAAGTAAACTGAATTCGATATTTTAGTAGGATAATGAAGTTTTGAATATAAACATGAAAAGGTTGACAGAAAACTTTCTTCAAGCGGTGTTTAACTTCCAAATTGGCGGCCAATCGAATTATTTTTTGCATTTTAAAATGAAGGTCGCCTACGGCTGCTGGTACCAATTGAGATTTTTTTGTTTGCTTGTGGAAGAGGAGAAACGGGACACGTGCAGTGAATGCCAGCATTATACGTAAAGCTCATAAAAGATATCTGCTGTCGTGTACTAACGTATACGCACATGCGTTTATCGGAGTTGGCATTTTCCGTTCAACAGAGACGTTCTCAAATTCGTATGTTATACGTAAAATAACCAGACAAGTTAAGCCGTCGTGTATCCTAGTACACATTTAACAACAAGTGATATGGGTCGTGGAAAACACAGTTCGCCCGAGAAAAGAAGAATAATTGCAGAAATGCACCAAAATGTAAGAATCAGATTAATTGAGGAAAATAGTATTTATCTTGAACAAAGTAAACAGCGAAATGTAAATAGAAGAGTTATAGACGAAAAATGATCAAGTTTTCTGTTTGTGCAATTTTGATGTCCATATACGAGGTGTGTTCAAAAGTAAGGTGACTTTGTATTTTTAAGAAAAAATATTTATCCATTTGTCGATGTTTATGTTGTCCTCTTCAAAGTAATCAATACACTTGTGCCAACGCTTTTTCCAATCCTCGAAGCACTTCTCATAAGCGCTTTTCGGTGTAGCCTTGAGCCATTCCAGCGACGCAGTCTTTATCTCCTCAATCGTTGCAAATCTCCGTCCTCTCATAGGTCTCTTCAGAGAACAAGAAAAAGTCTCATGGCGCCAAATCCGGTGAATATGGTAGCTGAGGCATGATAGTGGTGTTGTTTTTGGCCAAAAAATTCTTGATCTTTGATCAATTTTTTTTTCGATAGCAAAAAACTCGCCGAGCACACAAAACACTTCTAACCGTTATGTCTCTCCCAAAGAAACTAAACATATTATATTGCTGAAACTGTAAATATATGTTCGTGACGAGTGTATCAACATAAAAAAATAAAAAATCGTTAATCGAATGTACGTTGAATATATAAACATATGTATATATATAAATATATATATATATTTATATATATATATATATACATATATATATATATATATATATATATATATATATTTGTATATATATGTATGCATATATATGTATATATATATATATATATATATATATATATATATATATATATATATATATATATTTGTATATATATGTATGCATATATATGTATATATATATATATATATATATACATATATATATATATATATATATATATATATATATATATATATATATGTTCATATATACATATATATATATGTATATATATACATATATATATATATATATATATATATATATATATATATATATATATATATATATATACATGTATATATATATACATATATATATATATGTATATATATATATATATATATATATATATATATATATATATATATATATATATATGTATCTTCTTCTTCTTTGTAGCACTACAGCCACTCTCGGGCCTTCGCTTAGAGATAGAGTATCTCATTTTCATGACCTTATGTATTTGTTCGGAAGTTGATTTGGTCAGTACCATGCCTCCCGTGTGCCTGCTCAGCAATGATATCATCTGATTATATCAGTACATATCACCACTCAGTGAACACTCATAGTCTGTCCGAAAAAACCCCTGAACTAAATCACGTTGCTCCCAACGAGATTTGAACCTGGGACCTTCGGCTTATGGGTTCATGCTATATGTATATATGTATACATATGTATATATACATGTGGGTGTGCGTGTGTGTGTGTGTAAAATCTGATATATATGACAGATTTTGAAAGTATATGCAACTTGGAAGGTGATCACTCATGATCCCAATCCTTTACAATATATACTTCTAGACTATCCATGCCCACTCTACCTTCAGGAGTAAAACTATCAATGCTGCTGATCCTTGTATAATATATGTACTGCATCACAACAAGTAGGAGCCATGCCATATAAAGCAAGTGAATCCATAACATAAGAATACTTTCTACTCGATATCCTTTCCTTAAATCAAGAACGCTTGGAAGTACCAGAAAAGTACTATGCCAGTTCTCAGAAATTTACGAAACAAGCAAGACCTAAGGTTTCCAATAATCCGCCAAATAATAATGTACCTTTTCGTTTTTAATTTTGATCATATTAAAGCAGAGTTGAGTACGTGTGTGAATACTGACGTACTCGGATACACGAGGGAGCTAAGTAGCTTATTTTTTAAATTTATATAAGCTCAGGTTACGTAATTGGGAATGCTCAAATTTACTCATGCGTCTCACTTTCCTCAACGCATTACAATTAAATTTAGTACTGGAGGCTATTCAATCAATATATTATAACTCAAAAACATTCAAGGATTGCAAACCATATCTACGAGTACGTCGTGTACAAATTTATAGCTTGCAGAAATATTATAGATATGAGCAATACATTTAAGTCAACCATTTTATTTATTTTTCAAGAAAAAAACTTTATGCTTTGTTTATCAATTTACGCACTGATCATTAAATGTATTTTTAACGGCTTCATAAAATAATTTTCGAATACCTTACTAAAATCGCGACCTGTCTGTCCGCCCGTGTACCGTAGCAAGTTTTCTCGCAAACCAGATAAGCTAGAACATGAAATTTTGTAAATAGATCAAAAGTGGTGCCCGCTTATTGTTTTAAAGGATCTCCATATAAAGGGTGATCCTTAGAAAAAAATTTCACCAAAGGTATCCAATATGGCTATCAAATGAACTGACACTTTTAGCTTCAAAAGATGCAGGGGAGAGAAATCGATTGGAAATCTTTGGTCGGAAAAATTTCAAAAAGTTTGGAAATACATTTTCATGAGTACCAGACTAACGAACACCTCAAAAGTCAAAATTTGATCAACTTTTTAAATAATACAGAGTACGTTTTATGAATTTTACGTATTAAATCAAATGTATGTGTCCACCACGGCACTCAAACCATTAAAAAGTAAGTTACAATCGAGTAAATATTTAGCAATTACAATGCCAACATATGATACTGGGCAGATAAATTTTTGAAACGGACTTAGAAACTACCGATGTGTAGAAATTTTGATGAAAATTTTAGAAATGGTTTGTAGCATTGATATGTGATCATGAATACTCAAACAATGAGGTAAAAAAGGTCTTAATTCTTCGAACATAATTTATGGCATCTGTATATGAGTAAAGTTTTGAAATTCACAAGATGTTCATTGAGTAATTAATTGGTTTACAAATCCTTTCTGGCAAGATCACCATCCAGCTACTTGGACTTGTTTTAGTTTATTTAGAAAATTGAGGGCTTAGTAAATTATGTAAAGATATAATTTAAAATATTTTTAACAAAATCTACACAAGATAAACATGTATGCCATGTTGAGGTTTTTTAAAAAGGAGAAGAAAAAGAAAAAGAAAAAAATGTATTTCTAGTGAATGTATAAGTAATTATATATGTATAGTATATACTCAACTCAACCCTCTGGGATTTCACTATCAGTTTTATGTAACGTCACAGAGATATACTTTTTAGGGTTTTGTACTAAAATACAAAACCCTATTGCAATCACGACCTGTGTCCGTCTGTCTGTATGTCACAGCACTTCTTCTCTGAAACTATAGAAGCTACAGCAATGAAACTTTGTGGAAAGGTCAAAAGTGGTGACTTCTTGAAAGTTCAAGGATGGGAAAATTTCTCAAAGGGGTTTAAGGGGGGTCTCTCCATATGGGGAGGTGAACCTTTAAAAAAATTTTTTCACCATTGGTAATCGAGTAGGGTGCGGTTGGAAAGGTCTCGGTGAGATCTTTTCGAAACAAGTCTTAAAATTGTCTTATCAGTACCGAGGGGGGCAGTGGAAGGGGAAATGTACGAACTTTTCGCGTACCCCCCCTCGCGATTGGACACCTTTCATCTGAAAAATCCGAAAAAAATCACGAATCTAGGCCTTTCGGAGTACAACAACAACAAATACTTGAAAAGTCGAAATCACTCAATTTTGTTAGTAATAGTTATGATTCATCGATTTTACATTTTCTTGAATCAAATCTTAAGGCTACCCTTAAATTCAATAAAATTCAGTACACAGTGATTATTTATAAGATTGATCCGTCCTGAGAGTTTCATAAAGATCGAATGGTATTTAACGAAGTTACAGAGATTTGAATTTTCCTGTATTACTATGCAACAATATGCGCTATATTACTATGGAAGCATATGGCTATGGAACAATATGCGCTTTCTACCGACTCAGACATTACAGCTTTGCTAGGATTTGCATGAAAATTTCAGGAGTGATAGGTATCACGAATATCTTTGAGAGTCGGTTAAGCTAGTGGTTTCAGTAATCGTAAAACAAAATGGTGGCTATTTTAAATGCGAAGATTGAATAATTTTGAGGTATTTTTCCTCAACTTCAACGTTTAAGGTGCATGCTTTGAACGCTTGATTCAATTTAATGAATGACTGAAGATGAGTACCTACAATCAATACTCATCGGTGAAACAAGTCGAGGAGGTAGGAGAGAGCTCCTAGCAACCATTCTTGGATTCGAAAAAATGGGCTATGAATCGATGATTACAGTACAGGGGAGTTCTTTATGGGAGCTTTTAAAAACAATTCTTGAACTGACAGTTTTTGCTTCAGTGGGGAATAGGGGGTGAATACATGAAAAATGTGTTTCTTCCCTCGTGAATAGACACCTGTGATCTAAAAAAATCTGAAAAAATTATCAAGGGAGATATTTATGAGTATAGCAATAACAAATACCTCATAAGTCGAAATTCGTTCAACTTTGTTAAGCATAGTATGATCTTCGAATTTCATATTTTCTCCAATAAAATCGTCTTTTACATTTTTCTTGATTTTATTCGTTGCTGGTGACGTCATTTTGTAGGTTAAGTACAAAACCAAAATACAAATTTGTTGAAATATCATCACTTTGAATGCGAACTACAGTGACTTTTTCTTAAATAAAGCTTCTTCAATAACTGCAGATTTCTCTCATTGAGTACAATCGATCCATCACAATGAATTTGCGTTTAGCAATGCCGAAATTTCAATCGCAGGATAGAAAATAGTATGCCCCGATGGGTAAAATTTTAATATAATATTAATTTCGGGACCATTAATATAGTTTTATACTAGAATTTTCGCGCGAATCGGTAGTTTGATGTCTATAGTTTATGAAAACAGTACTGACTTCCCAGGAAGGACTTAAAAGAACTGCCTAGATATTGCATAGATTGAAATGAATGCAATTTTAAAATAATGTAAAATTCATTTATGTATATCTAAATACACAGAATTAAAGTTCAGATTTCATAGATGTATAGTAAAACAGAATTGAAAAAGTCAGCAATAGAATAATCGTTATGAATTCATTATATTTTGGCATTTGAGAAACTCAATTTCCAGGTTTTTCCTTGTAAAGGCAACATTTGTAGAAGAACGCAAATAAAGATAAGCAGGGATAGAGATAAAAAGAAACGTCCAAAGAAAAATAAGACATAATACTCAGCAATCAACCACATGAACCGTTTAGTGTGATTTTAAAATGGATCTCTTATGTTCACAGAACCTTAGCTTATTCGATAAGACTAACCAAAAAAGTAACATTGCGCGATGACTCGAGCTGTCTTCAATATAGACATATAGACATTTAAAACATACGCTTGAGACTTGTGCGATTGTGCTCACCACTCCTGGTTTGAACGCAAGTAAACAGAACGTTAACCAAATAAGTATAATTTGAAAAAAAAAAAAACCAAATATGATTTTAAGCAGCCGATACTTAGTTATGATTCGATCGATCTTCAAAGATAAGGAAAATTTATTGCGTAAATTTGTTTAATGTGTCTTATAATCTATGTTTCATATTAAATGTAGGTCGACTAAGTAAATTTTCCATGTTTACCAAAAAGACGAGGATTATGGATAGGGCATATGTTTTCGCTCGTGAAATGATGGGAAACGTTCTTACGCTATTTCTTGTGAGGTGATTGCCGTCGTTTATAAAATCTGTAGATTAATGGGTGATCTTTTATAAAGTTTTTCTTTAAGGATCAAATCAAATCGGCGTGTTTGTTGAAACTCCATACTTCTTATTAAATGCATCAATTATTCAAAATAAAAGTTATAAAAATCTTAATCTGTTACAAAAAATTCAATTTTCCGAAAATTTTCTATCGTTTTGAAAATATAAGAAATTAACGAATTTCTTAGGGACGGCATTAACTAACGATTCGAAACAGTTTGTTGATAAGTTCAAACGTTTCTATAGTGATTTTCAACACAAAAAATGTTATCAATCAATACAAATAAATTGGAATTAACATTGAAACAAGTCGGTTAGGCAGCATGATGCTCCAAGTAATGAGATTTCTTATTAATCTATAAGAAGGAAATTATTGGAATTGATTCCTGAATCGCCAAGCTGAATTTAACTGCTAGACCGATGACTTAACTTCTATTTTGATTTAAATTTAACGAAACTGAAATGTATTAATTAACAGCATTGAGAGAGAGCACCTAAATGATTAAACTTTACGTTCATGCCTGCGACATTTTCAACTTTTTGAGATCAGAATTGCAATGTCAATTCGCTGTATACGAGTGAGCATACATCGATATTAACAAATACAAGTCGAAGTAACAGGAGAACGTTCCTGCCAGAAGGGTATCGTAAAATAATTAATAACCTAAACAATGTCTTTTTAATATCAAAACATGACTTATTGAAAACATTCTACATACAAAATGATTTCATCCTTTTCGGCGTCTGTGCAGAAGGCTAATTAGACGGGGACACCCCTATGGAGCAATTCTGCTGGTATTTCATATATTCTAGGAGCCTTACCTTTGCTGAGTTTACGTGCAGCTGCCTGTTCTTCGTTTCTGGTTGGTAATGAGACTAGGACCCCTTGTTCTGTTTCAGTAATTGTTGGGGGTACTGTGAATAGCTTCAGGAAATATTGCAGCCATCTGTTTTTGATTTTGACTGGGTTGCCTATGATTGCTCTTTGTGCTTTTTTTGCAATGATTTGTTTGTGGATGGAAGCGATCTCTTAGTTGTTTAAAAGAGGTATACACCGATTTGACTTTATATAGAGTTTTGCCTCCGTTTATCTGTTAGATCTTGGTGTTTATGGTCAATCGTTTCTTTCTTCGACTTTCTTCGGGTTTTGTAAAATAATTTTACAATACCATACTAAAATCGCTCCTGTCCGTCCGTCCGTCCGTGTGTCACACCACTTTTTCTCGCAAACTACGTAAGCTAGAAACATAAGATTTTGTTGGTAGATGCAAAGTGACGCCCTCTTCAAAGTCCCACCACAAAAAGAAATTTATAAGTTGTTTAAGGGGGTCTCTCCATGTAGGGGAGTGGCCCCCGAAAAAAAAATTTCATCGCATGTAAGCAATATGGGTATCAAATCAAAGGTCTTAATGTGAACTTTACAAAAAAGGTCTTAAAATGACATGTTTTGCTTCGAGGGGTGCAGGGGAAGCGGTAATGCACGAACATTTTGTGTCCGCCTTTGACCCGAAAAATCTGAAAAAATCACAGAGGTGAGACTTTAAGAGTCCAAGGCAACAAATACCTCAGAAGTCAAAATTCGATAAACTTTGTTAATAATAGTACATTTTATAAATTTTACATTTTTGCATATAAAATCAAATCTACCAAAAGCTACAATTTAAATTTTTTAAAAGCAATTGTATGTGTTCCGCAAATTTCACAATAAATAGCTAAGTTACAGCCGATAGAATATTTAATAATTACAACAACATTAACACGTAACAGTAGGGAGATACACGTTTGCAACAGACCTAGACACTACAAACATGTAGAAATTTTGATAAAAATTTTAGAAATGGTCTGTAATATTGATGTGATATCATGACTAAGTAAGTGACGGGTCAAAACACTTTCAACAAAATGGCGTCGAACTTAAATGCATAATAACCAGGATATAATTGTTTGAACTCAATTTATGGAATTTGTATATAAGTCAAGTTTTGATATGCAGAATATATTGTTTGATTTACTAATTGTTTTAGAAAACCCTTCTGGCAGGAGCATTCTGCTGCTACTTCAACTTGTTTGACTTGTCGTCGGAGGGTGTTATTGTGTTTCTTCCTTCGCCCGAATCGGTCGTTGGATGTATTCTTTGTAAGCTTGGCTCCTTTCTTCAACCGCATCCTTGGATTCTTCGTCATAGCAGTCGTTTCTACTGTTCTTTGGCCAGTGCCCCAATAACTCTTCAATGACTTCTGTTACCGCATCTCTTACTGTCTTCTACATGGTTTGGATGTCATCACTACTTTCTCCCATCTGCGGGGATATGCAGGTGCGATTTTCCAGCACTGACATGTATGTGAACATTACTGAGCTATAATTTAGCTTGTGTGTCTGGTGCCCGGGGGTAAACTTATCTCGTTATTTACAATCCTTGAAGATGCGGCATCAGAACTTGACCTTTATAAGGCAGTGGTCTGAATTAGAGAATGCGCCGCGGAGTGAGTGAAGTTACTGTGAAGCCTCTGCTAGTAGCGATGTCTTTCAGGCGTTGTTCTTTGTTGCTGGTATCTGTATGAAGACTGTGCCCTCCGGTTGATCCTCTATGCACTGTTTCGTAGCAAATTTTTACGTTGAAGTCATCCAGAATAATATTAATGTCGTTTGACAGTAATACATCGACAGCGCGTTAAAGAGTGCTGTAAAATTAGTCCTTGATTGCCTCCTCCTTGTCTTCTGTGTTCACGTGACAGCTGATCCAACAGACATTAACGAATTTGGTCTTGATACGAATTGCACAGATCCTTTCGTTGATGGTTGTCGCAGTGGACTTGGTCTATTCAATGATCTAACATTCCAAAATCCAAAAGATAGTCCTTTATACGTTGCGAGAGTCGTTGCCGTTTATACAATCCGATCCGAGGCTGTTGCCAGCGTTTCGAATTAGTCGGTTTTTGGTCCACGAGTGGTATTTTATTTTCCACATGCCCGCCGGCTAGCCGGTTAGAGCAACCTTTATCCGCCACCTGAGGACGCGCCCGATGGGAGACCGAAAACCCCACACGGATAAAGAAAGATACTTTACTCGTCTTAAAATTACTACTCTATTTCCAAAAAACCCATCCTTGCCCTATTAAAAACATAGACTTTTTATAATATAAAGACATGAACATACTAAATAGAGAAGCTCTTAAAGTAAAGACCGTAGGCTAAACCTTAACGACGAAAGTCAGTTATTTCCATTCTCACCAAAGTATTCCGACTCGGAGGAAATTCGGCATAATAATGGTTTAACAGAATGTATGATAAAGCTCACAATAAAAATTCAAAATTCTATGGGCTGATTCAAAATGACGGCCATTAAAATTTCACGGTTCGAGCAAAACGTATTATTTTCGATGTCTTTCTATTGTATTTGATTCGAGATAATTAGTATCATAAATTTCACACTGTTGTCTGATATCTTGTGTATTTAATTTAAAATTGTTTGAAGCACTGTGTCCTCATTGTTCTTTCATGGTGAGTCTCAATGCGTGGAAGTGGAAAGGGAAGATGATTCTCCTTAAAAATTCACAAAATTCCAACACAAGCCTTCTTAGCTCAGGGTAAAATCTCAAATATGGTATTGATTGCGAGGTCTGTTCAGAAATTACGCGGACTATTTCTTTTTAAATGTTTTAAAATGAATAAACTGTAGAAGCTATATTTGTCAACTGCTTTCAGAAGAAGGTGAAGACTTATTGTCAAGGATCATAACAGATGATGAATCAGGGGATTATGGTTTTGATTTCGAAATGAAGGTCCAATCTTCCCAATTAGTCAATGAAACTTTTCATTCTGAATTTCGAAAAGCGAAATAAAGCACTTCACTAAGGGTTCAGCCACATTGCGATTCGACTGTCGTCTCAAGCTCAATATGCTCATTTGAAGGCATTCTATGGGTTTAGTTCAAGCCTTCTAACACATTTGTGCGCATATCTCTGCGGCTGTTGACCTGACCAGAATTGTCGCAAAGTCACAGTGTGCGCGCTTCCATTTAACCATTGTGTAACTTGCGACAGTCGTGCGACCAAATAGTCGTAGTCTGATCCATCCCTAAAACCCTCGTGAATTATCAAACCAAGAACTGAACCCACACAATTCAAACAATCCGCGCATATTTTAAACAGACCTTGTGTATCACAGTATAAAATGATGGAGATGGAGACAAACGCTGTAGATGGCGCGCATGTATATTTTGAAGATCGTGGCTTGAGTATGTGATAGCTGGGTCCCTTACGAAGTGTGGCATAGTATTCGTGGGGAGTGCATGTTTCACGCGCGTGCTACGACCATGAGTGAACGTCAAGTGCCAACTGCCGTTGCGCAACGTATTGTCAGGCGTTTAAAACACGGAAATTTTTCCGCGTTTGCGAAGTCAGCTCGATAGTGGTAGTCGCAGGGTGATAAATCCAGACTTTAGGGTGGGTGTCCCAGTACCTTCCACCCCAATTCCAATACTCTATCGAGCGTGAGACGCGCGGTATGAAGGTGTGCGTTATACTGGAGAAAACTCGTGCTGGAATGCCCTTCCGTATCGAGCGATAAACGGGTGTCATGTGTATTTTCAGAAGGTTTGAGTAGTATGCAGCATTGATGAAACGTTGGGTGCGCAGGAAATCGACGTACAGCACGCCCCGCCGGTCCCAGAACACAGTAAACATAACCTTAGCCACGGACCTGGTTGTCTTCGCTTTGACTGGCGCCCCTTCCTCCTTCTTCCTCCACTCTTTAGACGCAACCTTGCATTCGGGAGTGTAATAGTGTACCCATGTCTCGTCTGTAGTGAAGATTCGCGTTAAAAAATCTACTTCCAACCGCGTGAATTTTTACTCGAAGTTCAACATCGCGCCGTTATTTTGCGATATTGAAGGTGTTCATGGATGATAGACTCTACATTGCTAATACTGGTGCCGAGTTCAGCCGAAATGTCTCGAACATTCATCCTACGGTCGCCCTCCAAAATGAGTTGCTCTACGCGGTCGACGATCATGCGGCTCTTTCTCGACGGTTTCGCGACCATCCTTGAATGCTTTGGCCCATTTAAACACAGCAGCCCTACTCAGGCACTCACTGCCGAACTGATTTCTCAAACGCAGAAAAATTTTCGTGTTTTCAACGCCTTCCCACTCTAAAAAACGAATGACAATACGTTGCGCAACGGCGGTCGGCACTTGACGTTCAGTTATGGTCATAGCACTCCCAACGAAAACTATGCCACACTGTTCGTAGGGGACCCAGCTATCACATACTCAAGCCACGACCTTCAAAACACACATGTGCGCCATCTACAGCGTTTGTGTCCATCATATTTGAACCGCCCCCGTATTATGAATATTTTCACAAAGGGATAGAGTGAACCATACTGACAATGCTGCAAAAACATCCTGGCTGCTTTAAGAGGATTAAAACGTTTGTGTATCCAAGTGATTATTGTATATACCATCGACACTTTTCTTGACTTTATAGACACTCACCTATAAACTGTTTGCATTTATGCCTGTAAATCAAAACTATTTTAGTTACAGTCAACAATTTTTTTGCTTCTTGAAAAGCAAGATGTAAAAACAAAAAAAACTAAACATTATAAATACTCTGTATATCAGAAACGTTCGATAGAAAATGAAATTTAATAAAAATTACATCAATAAAGTTCATATACACTAACTACAATTTTCAGTATTTCTGTCTTATGATAAAGACCATTTAGCCATTGTAATGGAAGTAAATCATCAGAAGGATTATGTCTCCTCATTCCTGTTCAAAACCAGTATCATCGGCTTAATTTAAAAAAATACAGATCACGAAAAGTTTCACAGGAGATTTAATCGGGAATACCAGAAGCAATGTTCTTATTCTTACATCGGTAATTTTCGCCCAATGGTTTCTTCTGACAGAAATCTAACGAACGATGAAATGCATCTCTATTTGTCGAAGTAAGAGAACGTGACATTGGAAACCATTGAGAAGGTTGCTCCCAAGATTAAACATCGAAACAATATGGAAGGATATGAAACACCAACCATCACAAATTTGAAGGATTGAAAAGCCTTCTTCTCACACGCGTCAACAATAATCGCATTTCTCGTTACTTTCTGGGCTATAACTATTCCTCATTGGCCTTGTTGAAATAACACCTTAAGAATGTCCGGACCTTAAACCGTTCATACTAAAGGAGTGAAGCCAGCAGCCAGGAGCGGAGAAACATAGGACCCAGACGGCGTGTTCACTTCAAAAACTTTAATGGTATATTTCGTAAGAAATCTCGAGTGAATGCGTTGAATCTTAGTCACTAGTAGTGAGATATATCTTTTAGATAGGGCTGATATCGAAATTCATAATACGACACTGGATACATATGGAAATAGGATTGTATATGATAGTTTACAGGAGCCTGCTCTGATTCGAACTCATTCTGAATTGGTTCATCCACCCAACTCTGGGAGAGGGACACAAATATTTTCAGAAGTCGTTGAAGCAAAAGTTTCTGATTTCAAATCAAGCCTGAACGGCGAATCCATTCTTCATTTCAATGAACCATTGACATTCATTCTCATACCGAGCGAAAATCTCGATTATTTTGTTTCATATTTGACAGGATAAACCACAAGAACTCATGTGTTATTGACGGTATTCCGAATATACTCGTAGTCCTGTGACATTTGCCTGAAGTTACTATTAGAAATTATTGTATATCATTCAAGAAAACGTTGAACAATTAATTTCCCCAAATCAGTGGAAAAAGGCCATCTTGAAGAAAGGAAAGGAATCTTCGAGCCCTAAAAGCTAGCGCCCAATCAGCTTGCTACCTAACATCAGCAACGTGTTTGAAGTGATACTGGAAACATTAAATGTCCATATTGAGAAACGTGAGTTTTTGTCGAACTGCCAGGTTGGATTCCGTGCCAGGCATTCGACTATACATGCGACAACGACAGTAACCTCAAACATCTTATGGAAACTAAATAATAGAGAATGTGTTGAATTGTGACTCGTTGATATAGAGAAAGCTTTCGATACGGTTTGGTTGGACTGACTAATTTTTAAATTCCTTCAGGACAATTGCCCCAGACGCCATGATGTGTAATATGTTGTATGGAAAATCGTTTCTTGTAACTGATGGGAATCTGATGACGATGCGTAATTTTAAGGTCGTGAACGGTCTACAACAAGGAAGAGTTACTGCACCTCTGCTCTTTTCCATATTCGTTCGCAACGTATTGAACGGCTTTGATTTTAATGTGGCATTTACTGATGACCTGATTATTTGTACGGTGAGCCGAAAGGCACCAATCGTCCAAAGGAACTTTCAGAAAATATTCAACGATGTGTAGCTCTACACGGACAATCGGCGAATGAAAGTGAAATCGCACAAACGCACAAAAATTTTGTTTCGGGTAACGCTGCGGTTGGCCAGTGAAGACCTGAAACGTAAAACGTTCCACATTAAGGCTGGTGAGGCTAGCTCAGAAAGGATTGCACATAAATCTTGCTCTGTAAAGCGCTTAAAGTGATCAAAAGGTCAAAGTTATTTATTACAAGGCTCTAGTTAGACCAGTTTTGACATACGGGAGCCTGATTTGGTTACGAGCTTTCGAAAGGAAATGTCTTGGCTTATGTACTGATCTGCACAGAAAGCCTGAGACGGTTTAGAAACACTATCGAATCGAAGAATTTATCAAACTGCCATAGTAATCGGCGTGGATACATTCATTTTGAAGCTGTTAAAGATCATTTAAAGATGAGCGCAAATAACGCGAGTGCAAATTCGTAAGATTACCTATCTTCTTTTTAGTGGGCCGCCACTTTGCATATATGATATCTAGTTGTGCACCATCTGATCCAAAAATATACCGATTCATGTCCAAACACACGAATGCATCAAGAGGTATCAAGAAAGTGATGAGGAAGTCTCTATGTACCTGTCGATAGGGTGAAACGGCTACGAAATTCAGGTATTTTTGCTCATCTTTAAATAATCGTCCGGTCACTTCGGCAATTTGATAAATTCTTCGATTCGATATAAAGAGTTTCGAATGTACCTGGCATGAGAGAGTATTCGAAAGGACGTGAACACTTTAAGCGCTTTACTGAACATGGTTCCGACATGTTCATTATAGTGCAGATACTGATCGAGATAAATACCAAGGTATCGAACACAGAATTTAGGTGGAATCCATTCTGAACTACCATAATCTGGAAATATCCGCAGCATTATATAAATAAAATTGGCTTGCATTTTGCGTATTGACGTTCACTCGCCAATTGTCCGTTTAGGTCTGCACATCGTTGAACATTTCGGTAATGATCGCGTTGGCGAGATGTTAAATATCGAGAACAGCTTTGGCGCGGTAACTGTTCCTTGTTGTAGACCATTCAAGGCCTTAAAATCGTAAATTATCGTCAGATTTCCATATAACATATTGCACATCATGGCGACAAGTTGTCTGGAGAACTTGCCTTGACGGAGTTTAAAATTTAGTCCATCTTACCAAACCGTACAAAAGGCTTTCTCCATATCAATAAGACACGCTTCAATGAATTTTTTAACCGACTTCCAAAGGAAAGAAGGTTATTAATTCATCACGTATATTTTTGTTGCTGCTTTTTTTTATGTACGTTCACGGATAACTTTTGGACGGAGATAGATAGAAGAGTCCTGTTTTCGACAAATGATACGTCCTGGTTTTAGTAAATGTTAAGTCCTAATGAATGGACAAGAAATTCAATTAACAGTAAAGGACTTTTACCGTGAAAACTGAAAAATTTCCGACATACACACTGATTTTTCAGCATAACTGATCGACGCGTGTAAAGATTTTGATTGTAGAGTTTTCAAATGAAGGACAATATATTGACCTAAAATATGTCGGTACAGAATTGTAATCCTTTCAAGGACTCTATATATATATTTTTTTTTTGTGTTTGCGAGGTGAATACCATTTATGCACAGAGTGTGGGACTACCATACTCGCAAGAAGGCGACTGGACTACCCACTAAATACCTCCCCTGTCAACCTGAGAACCTAGCCTGGAACCGTTTGACACATTACTTCGGGCCAGGTCTCGTTTTATTACGCCGTGAGGCGCCTTCAAGCGGGGGGATCCCTCTTCTAGCGGGTGGAGAGAGGGGAAGAAGAAGTGCCAGAAAAGCGATCCTCCAGCCCCAACGCCCCCGACTGCAGTGAGTTCTTTTTACCTGTTAGGGCCGCCCGAACATAATGTGCCACATGGTTCCATTTGTCAACCGATTCGAGCATCACCGCGACTATATTATCCGGTGTGGACTCTCCCGTCTTCCTGTAGAGGTCCCTTCGCACCCTGACCCATTTTGTGCACGAAAAAAATGTGTGGCAGGCATTGTCTTCGTCCCCTAGGCAAAACCGACAATCGGAGGACCGTGACTTACCAATCTTGTGCAAGTAACACTGAAAACACCCATGCCCGCTCAAAAGCTGGGTCAGATAGAAGTCAGTCTCACCATGCCTTAGATTTAGCCACGGTACCACATCCGGGATTGGCCGTAATTCGACTCAGAGCCGATACTCCCGAAGTAGCCTTCTCAGTCGTTGCCCTGATTTGCTCAAAGAAACTCATCTTCGAGCCGATCAATAGCCCCAGGTACTTTATCGATGGCTTCGATTAGATTCGTAAGTCTCCAATACTAATCATCCTTAGTCTAGGGATTCTCTTTTTTGTGAAGATGACCACTTCGGTTTTCTACAGTGCTAAACTGAACCCGCGAGCAGTCATCCAGTCCCTCACTCGGGGCATTAGCATACCTAACCTAAGTTGCGCTTGTTCAACGGTGCGTCCAGCGACCAGAGCCGCAACATCATCCGCATAGCCGATCAAACACGACTCATCTGGCATCTCCAGTCTTAGTAGCCCGTCTTAAGACACATTCCATAGGTCCGGATCAACGATAGCTCCCTGGGCAACACCCGATGAAATTTCCATCCTTCGTTGGCCCTGTGTCGTGTCGTAGAGCAGGCTTCGGTCCTTTAGGTAGTTCCTCAAAAGCCGCGTTAGATAGTCTGGAACTTAAAAAGGCTTTCCAGGGTATCCAGAATATCCACTCATCTAGCGGAGTTGAAGGCGTTCCTGACGTCGAGTGTCACCAACAGGACGATCAGTCGCTTGGTGCGACTACATGCCTCTGCCTTTTGGACCGCGCTCATTACCTCTGCAATCGCATCAATGAGAACGCCCTGCTCTAAAGCCGTACTGCCGAGGAGACAGGTCCCCAGCAGCACGTATCGCGTCAGTGAGTCTTCCCTTGATGAGTTTCTCTAGCACTTTCCCAGCAGTGTCTAGCATGCATACCTCCGTAGATATTAACAGGTCACTATGATACATTGATGTCGAGAAATTGAATTTTAATGATCTTTCGTACGAAAAATGTCAATTATTTTGCACTCTTCAAGGATTTTATGCAGAGACCGATTCCTTGGTGATGGATTATAAAAATGATTAGTATCCTCAATTTCTTGCATAAACGGTACACTTCAGTCAATCCTTTCTACCGGCAATAAATAAATTATTTCTAAATGTAACATAAAATCAATTCAACGTGGTTTAGAACAATTTCATTTGGGAAAATTTCAGGATGCTTTTCTCTTCTGCATTCATTCTTCGCCTAATGATGAACTTATCAGAAGATCCTTCTATATCCTTAGACGTAAACGCAATACATAGGATTTATAAAACTCCCCGAAGAAATAAGGATTGAATTATTGCAAATTATAGAGTTAATCGCCATTTGATAATTGACTCGTTACTTTCTAGTTGATATTCTAAATTATATGCCCAGAAATCTAAAGTTAGTGATTTCCATCGCGACCTAAAAACGATACTTTTCCTTCTATAACTGATCACAACTTTAAAGGTGAACATGAAAATGCATAGTCGCGTTTTCATTTAACTATAGGACATAATTTTCATGAAGATTTCATGAAAATTATGTGCAATAATTAACTGAAAATGGAGGCGATGCGTATCGAATAAACTTAAACAAGTGATACGGTTATAAAGGATCATTTTAAGTGAATTTCTTGAGATTGATTGCGGAGTTCATATTGTGGTTATATATATATATATATATATATATATATATATATATATATACTATATATATATATATGTATATAATATATACATATATAAATATATATATATATATATATATATATATATATATATAAATGTATATTATATATAAATATATATATATATATATATATATATATATATATATATATATAATATATATTTATATATATTCATATATTATATATATTATATATATGTATATATATTATATATATGTGTATATATATATATATATATATATATATATATATATATATATATATATATATTATGTATATATATCGCAAAAATGCATAGGTCGCAATTTTGATTGGTTGTTTGCCAAATTTTCCGAAATTAAATACTTCGACTTGTTTTGTTAATTATTTAAATTGGTGTCAGGTCAGAATATCAAAATGGCGGCTAAGTTCGAAATTCGAAAACTTCTGAAAGTTACAATTTATATTGTATTTTTATGAAACCTAAAATCAAGTTAGACCGTGATGAGGTCTTGTACTAAAATGTATCAGAACTAAATTTGATTCGACTCTGCAGATTTTAGCAGTAGTAAGTTTTGCATTGCAGTTAAAAAAATGCTAGTTTAAGCGTACGTTTCCGAAGCTGTTTTGCTCAATCTGGCGCAAAATTTTATCGCAACGCGTTGCCCTTGATTTCGTTTCTCCATTTTCGTGACGAGCACCACCAACACACGTCTACTCAATACAGCAGGCGAACTAAACAAGCTAGAGCGATGATAAATATATCAATGGAAAGGGGAAGGATGCCAGCGAAGGGGAATTTCAAGGTCGCACATTTACCACAAGCGCGGCAATAAAATTAGTCTCATTACTAAATTGTCACACCTCGTAACAGTGCAGTTTACTTGCGTTGCCTTGGAGTAAATTTAACTTTTGCATCTTGTTATCGAAGCATCATCGATATGATGCAGTGACCGAATACACCGCAATTAACGCAGCACAATTTTTCTTTAGGCTCCATAGGAGCCAATTTGCACTCATCAGGAGGCATGAACAGCCAAACGGCCAATTCTTTAACACCGATAGCACTGGTTAATTTCTCTTTTCTAGAGATGTTCCTATCCAACTACGTTTTGCGCTATACTGCGTATGGACAGGTATTTCACCCAGGTTATATGAAGAATCCATTCTGAACTGCATTTTTTAAACATCATGTGGAGATTCTTCCAATGTCATTTCAGGTCTTAACTGGCCAACCATAGTTTCATTCGAAACACATTCGCATTTTTGTGCATTGACTTTCATACCCCAATGTTCGTGAGAATTGAATGTCGTTGAACATTTCTTTCTCTCTTTTGTTTACATAAAATTTTGCACATCTCATTGACTTATTTGAGGGCAAATTGCCCTGAAAGAGCCTAATCATCTAATTGTTCTGAAGGCTTTCCCCATATCAACGAGGAACACGTCAACACATACTCTTGTCTTTAGTTTCCAACAAATACCTGAGGTTACTTTCGCTATCGCATGTATTGGGTTGTTCGATAATAGATGACGTGAACTGCATATTTCAAGTAGTAATGATTGCGTGGCTTATATTATTATACACTTTTTTAACGATTCGACTTTAGACTATCTTCAGTCAAAAACTGAGCGTCATTAGTAAACAACAAAATGATTAAAAATAAACTTGAAAATGGACAATCAAAGAGAGCATTATCATTATCGGCATATTTTATTGTTTTACTTCCGAGAGGGCAAAAATGGTGAGGACTGCCTTACTGGACGCCAGTTTCAGCGTTGGTTTGCTCGCTTTCGTTCTGGAAATTTTAATGTGCAAAATGCACCATATACTGGTCACCCAACCACTACCGATGATAACAAAATAAAGGCGTTAATCGAAACCAACCGGCGTATGACAACTCGAGAGAAAGCAAAGAAGCTTGACATATCGAATTCAACCGTTTACTTGCTCTTACAACACCTTGGTTGAATAAACAAGCTGGATGTTTGGGTTCCTCACGAACTAAAGAAAATTAACATGTGCGACTCTCTGCAGAATCGTAACCAAAACGACCCATTTCTAAAAAGAATCATAACGGGTGATGAAAAATGGATTGTTTACGATAACGTAGTTCGAATACGATCATGGACCAAGCAAGATGACGCCCACAATCGACATTCAAAGCCATTATTCATCAAAGAAGATTACGCTTTCTGTGTGGTGGAATTACAAGGGAATAGTCTACTTTGAGCTGCTTCCAAGAAACAAAACTTAATTCGAATGTTTACTATCGTCAGCTATCGAAATTGAACGAAAAAATAAAGAAAAAACGCCCTGAACTGGCCAATCACAAAGGCGTGATGTTCCATCATGATAACTCCAGACCCCACACCTCTTTGAGAATCCGTCAAAAATTAATAGAGCTCAATTGGAAATTGATGCCGCATCCCACCTACAGCCCTGACAGCGCCATCCAGACTATCACTTGTTTCGCTCCCTTCAAAACCATTTGAATGGCAAAACTTTCCATATACATAATTGAATGTCTACCTCGGGACGCAAACTGGCAGTTCGTCGTCATTTCTCATTTTATAATGAGTGTGTTTAACGCTGTTTTAAGCATCACTTAAAAACTTTGCAGTATTAGACAGCAAGCTGATTGTGGGAAAAGTTCTTATCTTTTTGAAAGATCGGGAAGACAAGCCTATTACCACTGAATTGGAAAGTGTGAATTTTATATAAACTCATTTTTAATAGCACTTGATTTCTCGTTGCTTACTTTTCCGAATTGGAGGCAGAAATCCTCATAGTTGACAAAATAATCAAGAAGATTACAAGTTGATTTGAGGTCGGAGGCCTCATGTTTGATTGTATTGAAGAAAGGATATAATATCGGAGACTGTCGTTTCAACCGTTTTTGAAAATAACTAATTGGTTTAAAAGACGAACTAATTTAAACTGAGAGATGCACTGTTGAAGTTAATATCAGCTTCATCTAATATAGAAAGTTTGCCTCGTCACTTGTAACTTTGAGGTTAAATACATTCACTTGAGACTTTTGCGAAACGAATTATTTACTTTCTTTTCAATGCTATCCGGCTCCTTTGGGTTAATACCTAAGTTTTTCCACCCATTGGTTGTTGTCTTCATTCTTGTAGTGTAAGCGGATCATGTTCCGAACATGGAATGCCAAGAATTGAGGCACG
Source organism: Odontomyia ornata (assembly GCA_963969285.1). Lineage (NCBI taxonomy): Eukaryota > Metazoa > Arthropoda > Insecta > Diptera > Stratiomyidae > Odontomyia > Odontomyia ornata. The sequence goes on from OZ017738.1 coordinate 500,223,980, forward strand.
TGTTACAAAAAAGAACAATATCCAGCTGTTGCTCGAGAAATCAAGAAGACTTACACGAAAATGCAGTGTTGCAATTCAGGTGTCATCTTCAAAATATGCATCCTCTCACATTTCGGAACTTTTTCTTAAACTTCACGTTAGAGTTGTTTCTAGCGACATACATATGTATGCAAATATAACCGATTTGACAAAATTATAAATTTGTCCATACTAATAATAAATTGCCCGTCTATACAAATACATTGTTAAAACTATCGACCATCCGCAAAATTATGCAGCGCAAGATAGAAATACTGATTTTCGGGGTGACCTACTCATGACCCGCATTTGGATTTATTTCCTAACGAGCCAAGATATTATTGACACTCTTTCAATTTTCTGAATCAAATTCCATAAGCGAAAACATTTAAATATTTCTCGATTTGAAAGATTGAAATAAAATATTCCCAACATTTCAAACAAGCAAAATGAAAAAATTTGTAGCTGCAGAAGGAACTGATACTCATTTGAACTCGACAATATTTAGCGATTGAGTAAACTCAAATCGAAAACTGGTTTGCGTTTTACTACGACGAATCTGTAAGCTGAAAGGTGATACATTCCGTACCGTGGCCTCTCAATAGCACGGTGATTGTTGAGTGGGTATGTGTGCTCAAGCTACAGGCATGAAGACAAGCAATTTGCTGTTTATGGATTTGCTGGCAAGTTTCTTGCAGAGTACCTACAAAGTGAAGTATCGGAGATGAAAGTACCATCGATTCGACGGCGCCACAAACTCGTTCCATTTGCTATATTCACTTGCGTATGAAAAAGATTGCTCAAGCCGATTATTAAACCCATAGTACTGGTCAATTCGCGCATCTTGCTAGTTCACTCAAAGAAAATATTTACTTTCGATACGCCACGAGAATGCTTACGTGTATAGCACTAAATAATTCTTCGTGCGAAACAAGTTCGAGAGTGTAAATTTCAGTAATTTGAATGTAAAAGCTACAAATTTAAGGGGGCAATGAAAGCTTGATTTATGGAGTGCGCAAGTATTTAAGCATGTTCAGCTGTTAGAAAATTCAGAACAAGATTCCACGCAAGTTACTCGTGCAAATCTTTCGTTTTATTATGCTTTCAATCGTTCTTTTAAATTTATCCAATGCTTCTAACATTTTCTCCAGGTATAATTTTATCAATTGACATTTTTAGGAAGCTTTATTTCAAACAAGAGATTGATCATGAAATAAGATATTAATATATTTCCAATCTTCGATGCGTTCGCCTACATGCCCCGTCTATCCACCAATGGAAAATATGTGTGTGTATTGACATTGGCACGTGGGCGATAATTCCATTTCGTAAAAGTATTACTCCATACATCTTAAAATATTGTATAGAGAACTAAATATTGTATTATTTGCCATTTGTTTCTACGTAGGTAATAATTTTTATTTGAGGAAAGTTTTTCAATTTTTAAATGATTCCAAGGTTTGTTTTGCTTTTCATATCGACGTATTGATATGTTTATTCACTTTAAAATTACTAACATAAAAAGGTACCTAAAAGCTAAAATGATTTCGGAAAATGTAAGGAAACGATGCTTTCAATGCAAATATGTTGTACGGGAAATCGTTTCTTGTACTCGTAGCTGATGGAGATTTGACGGCGCTGCGCAATTTTAAGCTTTTGAATGGTCTACAGCAAAGACATACATATAAATAAATGGACGAGCAACGAGAATCTGTGTATTCGTCCATGTGGGAAGCAATTTTTGCATATGAATACCTTACGCTCTCGAAACTATATGATTCCCTCTACTTCTCCTTCCCCTTTGTTTCCCGATAGGGTTTTCTTTCCCCCACTGACACCCGCGCACACCTACAAAATTTCGTTTCGCGTGCACACGATCGCGCCTTCGTTATCATTCGTTGAACAGTTGAGTACAACACAACAAATGTTCTCACAAGACAGCGAACGTAGAGGTTGGGAAACTCGTACGTCAAAGCTGATGAAAATTTGTAACTTTTGAATAAAAAAATGAACTAAAGTGTCGATTTCCTACACGCGATCATCAAAATCAATAACTTTATAAACGTGAACGTGTTTCGGAGTGAAGTTAAGTGCAAATACACGGATTGAAGTTAAGTGCACAAATACAATAAACGTTCTCTCACAACGTAGCAAATGTGAAGGTTAGGAAACTCATGTGTCAAAGCTGATGGAAAATTCTTAAGTTTTGAACAAAACAAGACAACTAAAGTGCCGATCCCGTACATGCGATCTTCAAAACCAAAAAATTTTTTAAACATGAACGTGTTTCGGAGTGAAGTGAGTGCAAAAACAAAAGCATATCACTTCAAACCTCAACTTCAAATAACTAAAGTGAAGGTTGCTAATTGCTTCGGCTCTTGCGACCGATTGTAGATCCAGTACTCTCTTTATCTATGATCTACAGCAAGGAACAATTACTACGTCTCTGCTCTTTTAAATCGCTTTGATTTTAACGTGTCGGCAACGCGATCATTGGGGGAGGTCAGATGCTTCAGCTTGTTGTCGGCTTCAAACAGGTGAATCCAGTTTTCGTAGACGAGAAGGACGTCGAGAGGAAGAAAACAAGACGCATGAGTCCTGGAAATTTTCTAATGACCTGGAGGCACGCACTGCAACTACTGCGTACCTATTTGTTCCGCCTCAGAAAATTTCCTAAGTCTCAAGACAATCATTCATCTATCGATAGCTCAAAGGGAAAGATCTCGTATAAGAGATTGGAAATGGGTTCTTGATCTCAGGATGAAAATGGTCAGGACGCACATCTCTTGTATGTTACTCGTTTTCATTTGCCGATGGCGAACAATGAAATGGACTCAGTGATACCCATACATTGAAAAAATGTGTATCATATACAAAGTGAGCATGGAAGCAATGTTGGACCATGTAGACCTAAGACAGGGTTCAGCTAACCTGAATGTTGAAATAAGTCACAATCCTGTTTACGACTACGTCTGACCTGGTCCATTAGTAGTGTTTGCTGTTGACATGATAATATATACGGCGAACCGAAATGCATCAGTCGTTCAAAGAAACCTTCAGAAAATGTTCAACGGTGCGCAAACCTATACGAATGAAATGTCAATGCGAAACAATTTTGATTCGGACAACGCTGCGATTGGCCAGTCAAGACCTAAAGTCAAAGTCAAAAGCACTTTATCCAATAAATTTTCAGAGAATATAAAGTTAATTCCAAATAATACAAATACTAAAAACTTAATGGCTGTCTAAATTTATACATGACTTATCAAAAACATTTATGATAATGAAAAAACAATATCAGATTCAATTCAATTAAAATTATTATATATTTTATCATTCAATTGCAAAAAGGAGACAAACCCAACTAACTATTCAGAAATTAATTATAATACTTACACAACAGAATAGTAAATTTTTATCCTACATCTAATGTGTTGTAGCCTAATTCTAATAAAACGTTAAACCTTATCTCTAAAACTTAAATTATAAACATCACAAGATACCTTTCCTAAATATTGAAACCTACCCCTAATTTTTAACCAAATAAATATCACGAAGTGTGACAATAATGAAAATCAAAACTAAGTAACGAAAACCGCAAAAAACACAAATAATTTAGGCATTTTCATTCAGCCACCAATACCTAGATTGCTCCCTTCCAGCTCGACCAGCCTCAACGAATCTAGCAAAGAAGTCTCTCAATTAGAATTGCTGGTCTCGTGAACCCAGCTTCGGAGGATATTTTATGTTCGTTGTATCGGAAGCCCTTCTGGAGGAATGAAGCAAGTAGGGAGACAAGTGTCAATACACCCGTCTGTAGGGTGGGACGCCTGTCCGCCTGTTCGCTCACAGTTACAGATCTATATGATTCCGAAGAAGTCTCAACATGGGTTTGGTAGATGGACCAATTCAAAATGTGTTGTAATCAGGGCAAGTTTCTGCAATCCATCACATATAATCCTGTTTCTGTTTCTATCCGGAGTCTTACTATTAATTTCGATACCAGCCCTATCGAGAAGATTTATCTTATCACTAACCACTTCAAGATTCGACACCTTAACTCGAAGCTTTTTACGGAATAAGCTATTCACTTTCGTGAAAACGCCATCTGGGCCCTGTGGGCTAATACCCCTCAGTTTTTCCACCCATTAATTGCTGACTTTACTCTTGGAGTATGAACGGATTATGTTCCGGACATTTTTCAGGTGTAATTTCAGCAAAGCCAGCGAGAGATAGTTTCCGTTCAAAAATCACCGATAAATATTGCTGACGCATGCGAGAAGAAGGCTTTTCAATCTTGTGATGGTTGGTGTTTCATATCCTTCAATATTGTTTCGATGTTTAATGTTAAGAACTACTTTCTCAATGATTTCCAATGTCAGCTTCTCTAACTTCGAGAAATCGAGATCAATTTCATCGTTAGATTCCTGTCATTAGGAACCATTAAGCAGGAGTTGCCATCATCAAAAGGATGACATTGCTTCTGGTAATCCTGATTAAACATCGTTGGAAACTTTCCCCAATTTCTCAGAAGAAATTTACCTATTGCGGAAGGTACCTTATATCGTGTATATATATATATATATATATATATATATATATATATATATATATATATATATATATATATATGTGTGTGTGTGTGTGTGTGTGTGTTTGTGTGTGTATATATATATATATATATATATATATATGTATATATATAAATAATATATTGTATAATATATATACTCGTATATACATATATATATATATATATATATATATATATGTGTGTGTGTGTGTGTATATATATATACATATATATACTGTTATATACATACATATATATGTAAACATACATATATATGTATATATGTGTATATATATATATATATATATATATATATATATATATATATATATATATATATATATTTAACGAAATTTGTGACCACGCTAGAGGTCGCAATTTTTCTCCGATTTTCACCAATCACCAAAGTTGTATTGAGTAAATATAAGTTCTTTAACCAGCTAAATCGGCCGAGCGAAAACAAAATGGCGGTCATTTCAGACGAAAAGTCGTGATTTCTGTTGAGTGCCGATACATTCGATCATGATAATGAGATTCTCTAACTATCTCTAAGCGCAGGCCCCAAAGGGGCTGTAGTGTCACAACAACAAAATATGTTGAAGGGCTCTTGGACTGGTTTTATTAGGAATTCGTACTAGATGAAGCGGTAAATTCTTCTTTTCGATGGTTGATCTCCTTGTTGCAATGAATTTGACAGAAATGAATTCAATTTCTGGTGCAGCTTCCTTGAACACCTGAAGGAGAGCGATCGTATCCTCTCCGCAGTCCAGACCCTTCAACAGAAAGGTTTGTTTTTTCGCTTTTCAGAGTATAGGTGAAGTGTGGAATTCAAAGCATCTTTGGCTGACTTGAAGTCAACCAGGGATCTCGTTTTAATAGTTAATTTTTCTGTGTTTACCCTTTTGATTTCAACATCGCTTAATTTGTTTCCGGTTGTCAATAGCCGAACAATATCTTTCCGTTTTGTCTGAATACATGTATTGGCGCAACTTTTTCTGCCTTGTTGCTGGCTTCGCCTGAGGAACCAGTAGGACTGCGAGTTGGTTTCTCCTCGTTATTTTTATGTTATTTTATGTATTATATTGAATAAAATTTATATTAGTATCTTTGTTAGAATTATCTTCAATATTTTCTTCAATTTTCATTCCTTCTGGCAGTCCAGTGCTGCAAAATCTATGATCTACAGCAAGGAACAATTACTACGTCTCTGCTCTTTTAAATCGCTTTGATTTTAACGTGTCGGCAACGCGATCATTGGGGGAGGTCAGATGCTTCAGCTTGTTGTCGGCTTCAAACAGGTGAATCCAGTTTTCGTAGACGAGAAGGACGTCGAGAGGAAGAAAACAAGACGCATGAGTCCTGGAAATTTTCTAATGACCTGGAGGCACGCACTGCAACTACTGCGTACCTATTTGTTCCGCCTCAGAAAATTTCCTAAGTCTCAAGACAATCATTCATCTATCGATAGCTCAAAGGGAAAGATCTCGTATAAGAGATTGGAAATGGGTTCTTGATCTCAGGATGAAAATGGTCAGGACGCACATCTCTTGTATGTTACTCGTTTTCATTTGCCGATGGCGAACAATGAAATGGACTCAGTGATACCCATACATTGAAAAAATGTGTATCATATACAAAGTGAGCATGGAAGCAATGTTGGACCATGTAGACCTAAGACAGGGTTCAGCTAACCTGAATGTTGAAATAAGTCACAATCCTGTTTACGACTACGTCTGACCTGGTCCATTAGTAGTGTTTGCTGTTGACATGATAATATATACGGCGAACCGAAATGCATCAGTCGTTCAAAGAAACCTTCAGAAAATGTTCAACGGTGCGCAAACCTATACGAATGAAATGTCAATGCGAAACAATTTTGATTCGGACAACGCTGCGATTGGCCAGTCAAGACCTAAAGTCAAAGTCAAAAGCACTTTATCCAATAAATTTTCAGAGAATATAAAGTTAATTCCAAATAATACAAATACTAAAAACTTAATGGCTGTCTAAATTTATACATGACTTATCAAAAACATTTATGATAATGAAAAAACAATATCAGATTCAATTCAATTAAAATTATTATATATTTTATCATTCAATTGCAAAAAGGAGACAAACCCAACTAACTATTCAGAAATTAATTATAATACTTACACAACAGAATAGTAAATTTTTATCCTACATCTAATGTGTTGTAGCCTAATTCTAATAAAACGTTAAACCTTATCTCTAAAACTTAAATTATAAACATCACAAGATACCTTTCCTAAATATTGAAACCTACCCCTAATTTTTAACCAAAAAAATATCACGAAGTGTGACAATAATGAAAATCAAAACTAAGTAACGAAAACCGCAAAAAACACAAATAATTTAGGCATTTTCATTCAGCCACCAATACCTAGATTGCTCCCTTCCAGCTCGACCAGCCTCAACGAATCTAGCAAAGAAGTCTCTCAATTAGAATTGCTGGTCTCGTGAACCCAGCTTCGGAGGATATTTTATGTTCGTTGTATCGGAAGCCCTTCTGGAGGAATGAAGCAAGTAGGGAGACAAGTGTCAATACACCCGTCTGTAGGGTGGGACGCCTGTCCGCCTGTTCGCTCACAGTTACAGATCTATATGATTCCGAAGAAGTCTCAACATGGGTTTGGTAGATGGACCAATTCAAAATGTGTTGTAATCAGGGCAAGTTTCTGCAATCCATCACATATAATCCTGTTTCCGTTTCTATCCGGAGTCTTACTATTAATTTCGATACCAGCCCTATCGAGAAGATTTATCTTATCACTAACCACTTCAAGATTCGACACCTTAACTCGAAGCTTTTTACAGAATAAGCTATTCACTTTCGTGAAAACGCCATCTGGGCCCTGTGGGCTAATACCCCTCAGTTTTTCCACCCATTAATTGCTGACTTTACTCTTGGAGTATGAACGGATTATGTTCCGGACATTTTTCAGGTGTAATTTCAGCAAAGCCAGCGAGAGATAGTTTCCGTTCAAAAATCACCGATAAATATTGCTGACGCATGCGAGAAGAAGGCTTTTCAATCTTGTGATGGTTGGTGTTTCATATCCTTCAATATTGTTTCGATGTTTAATGTTAAGAACTACTTTCTCAATGATTTCCAATGTCAGCTTCTCTAACTTCGAGAAATCGAGATCAATTTTATCGTTAGATTCCTGTCATTAGGAACCATTAAGCAGGAGTTGCCATCATCAAAAGGATGACATTGCTTCTGGTAATCCTGATTAAACATCGTTGGAAACTTTCCCCAATTTCTCAGAAGAAATTTACCTATTGCGGAAGGTACCTTATATCGTGTATATATATATATATATATATATATATATATATATATATATATATATATGTGTGTGTGTGTGTGTGTGTTTGTGTGTATATATATATATATATATATATATATGTATATATATAAATAATATATTGTATAATATATATACTCGTATATACATATATATATATATATATATATATATATATATATATATATATATATATATATATATGTGTGTGTGTGTGTGTGTGTGTGTGTGTGTGTATATATATATACATATATATACTGTTATATACATACATATATATGTATATATGTATATATATATATATATATATATATATATATATATATATATATATATATTTAACGAAATTTGTGACCACGCTAGAGGTCGCAATTTTTCTCCGATTTTCACCAATCACCAAAGTTGTATTGAGTAAATATAAGTTCTTTAACCAGCTAAATCGGCCGAGCGAAAACAAAATGGCGGTCATTTCAGACGAAAAGTCGTGATTTCTGTTGAGTGCCGATACATTCGATCATGATAATGAGATTCTCTAACTATCTCTAAGCGCAGGCCCCAAAGGGGCTGTAGTGTCACAACAACAAAATATGTTGAAGGGCTCTTGGACTGGTTTTATTAGGAATTCGTACTAGATGAAGCGGTAAATTCTTCTTTTCGATGGTTGATCTCCTTGTTGCAATGAATTTGACAGAAATGAATTCAATTTCTGGTGCAGCTTCCTTGAACACCTGAAGGAGAGCGACCGTATCCTCTCCGCAGTCCAGACCCTTCAACAGAAAGGTTTGTTTTTTCGCTTTTGAGAGTATAGGTGAAGTGTGGAATTCAAAGCATCTTTGGCTGACTTGAAGTCAACCAGGGATCTCGTTTTAATAGTTAATTTTTCTGTGTTTACTCTTTTGATTTCAACATCGCTTAATTTGTTTCCGGTTGTCAATAGCCGAACAATATCTTTCCGTTTTGTCTGAATACATGTATTGGCGCAACTTTTTCTGCCTTGTTGCTGGCTTCGCCTGAGGAACCAGTAGGACTGCGAGTTGGTTTCTCCTCGTTATTTTTATGTTATTTTATGTATTATATTGAATAAAATTTATATTAGTATCTTTGTTAGAATTATCTTCAATATTTTCTTCAATTTTCATTCCTTCTGGCAGTCCAGTGCTGCAAAATAGTTTCGAATATCGTTAGTGCCGACAGCACTTAGGATTTCTACCGGGATCGTTTCTGTCACACTTTTCTTCACCTTCGTTTGCTATTGGACTTGCTTTTGCTGCTGCTGCTTAAATCTTCATCCCTTTCTTGACTAGATCTTCAAGGGACTGTACGTAGTTTGATAACTTCATTGTTTGCGATTATTTTTAGTTTATATCCGCCATCTGCGGAGTTTTCTTGATCATGTTTACTTTTATTGATAATTGTTGCCAGTTTCATATTTGATGTTTCCCCAGGGTCCCCCAACGGTGGCCGTTGGGTTCCTCCATACCAGCGGTCCCGAAATTGTCTTTGGATTCGTCGTTTTTCTTTATGTGATGAAGCAAAAATATGATATTCGATATGAAATGCTTGACTCGATTGCTTCGATGATATGATAGCTTTTTCCAATAAAAATTAATTTCCAACAGACGTTTTAAAAATTATTTAATTTTTGAAAACTATTGACAGGAGCTTTTAAAAACACGTCTGTACGCAACGATGTCCCTTTGACGGCTCTTTCATTCCAGATATATTGATCGAAAAATCAAAGTTACTTATTACACGGCGCTAGTTAGACCAGTTTTGAAATATGTATTTCCGTCCGATTCGGTATAATCAGAATGCTAGTAGAATCGAAATGTTACGAATTTTCGAAAGGAAATGTCTTCACGCATATACTGGACCGTAAAGAAAGCCTGAGACGGATTGAAAACATTATATATCGAATCTTAGAAATTATATCGCGAAGTCGGTAACAGTGATTTCTCGCAGCCGTTCTATCCCCTACCGACAGGTACATAGAGACTTGTCTCACCACTGGCTTCATTCTTCCAGAAGCATTCGAGCATTTGATATGAATCGGTATATTTTTAATCCTGATGTAGTATATACTGAACATGTCAAAATCATGTTCAGTAAAGTAGTCATGGCCCTTCGACGACTCTTTCATTCCAGATACATCGATCACAATCAGGGTGCTAGGACTATGGAAAGATTAAGAGTTTTCGAAAGGAAATGTCTTCGTGCATGTACTGGTTTATACAAAAAGCCTGAGACGGATTGGAAGCACTATATGTCGAATAGAAGAATTTATCACACTGCTAAAGTGACGAGAGTCGATATCTTCATATTGATTGATCTGTAACCCCTGAGTTTCACAGCCGTTCCACCCTACAGACGGGTATATTGAGACTTGTCTCGTTACTGGCTTGATTCCTCCTGAGGCATTCGTGTATTTGGACATGAATCTATATGTTTTTGATTCTGACGGTGTCCCAATCATATATCACATATAAAGACGGGCCATCGATAAGAAGATAAAATATCCTCCGAATTTGAGTTCACGAGACCAACAATTCCAATGGAGATACTCATTTGCTAGATTTATTGAGACTGATCGAGCTAGGACGGAGCGATCTAGGTATTGGTGGCTGAATGACAACGTCTAAATTAATCGTGTTTATTTGTTTGTTTTGTGTTTTCCGTTGCATGGTTTTGAGTTTCAGCTCATTATTGCTACATTTAGTCTTGTTATTTGTTTGTGTTAAAAATTAGAAATAGATTTCAATATTTCGGATAGGTATATGCTATGTTTAGCATATTAGGTTTAGAGATAAGGTTTTAAATTTAGATTAGGAATAATGTTATAGCATTTTTTAGTATAAGATAAAGCTTTTGATTAAATTTTATTAGAGTTAAGTTATAACATATTATAAATAATTTTTGAATAGTGTTGGTTGGTTTTTTCTCCTTTTTCAAATTGAATCATAAAAAATGTAATAATTTTAATTAATTTGAATTTGATATTAGTTGGGCGATTATTCTTTATATTCTAAATTCATAACGATTAGTATTGAATCAAGCGCTATTGACTTTGACTTTGAAGGACATGGACCGCACTTTTCTGTTAGATGAAGCTTTAAAGCACTGTAGGAGAAAAGATCAGCAACATTGCAATAATACAATTGCTTGAGTTGGGATAAGGATGTTAGATCCTTGAATACTTGGACGACAGAAAGTTTTGCACAACTTAATAGCCTGAAGTACTAAAACTGACTTGAGAATGATGAATCCTTTATTGAATCATTTATTCAACGCACAACTTCGGTATTTGATCAAATGCACAAATAATTTTCGACAAATATTTCGATACAAAACTTTCTTCTGCAATAATTAAAGTTCCAGTAAAATTTTAACAATTATTCATTTCAAAGATTTATAAAACAAATTTTATAAAGACTTAATAATTTCGTGTCCCATATGTCCGTCTGTTTATCCGTTCGTCCGTCCGTCTTTCCGAGCAAGTGAGGTCCTGATTAGAACTCGTAAGAATCTGAAACAAAAAAATTTGATTGTATATCACAGGGCCTAGGGGAAGCAGGAAGTATGAAAAAATCTGTGTCTCCTCCCCTCCCCTCGGATTGGACACCTTTGAGCCGGAAAATCTGAGAAAAATCACAGAGGTAGATCTTTTTGAGTACAAAGGCAACAAATACCTCAGCAATCCAAATTCACTCAGCTTGTTAGTGATAGTGTTTGTTAATTTTACTTATTCACCCATAAAACTGAAACCATGCCTTTAAACTGTCTAAAATTTCTTTCTGTATGCAAAATTTCATTGAAATCGGATTTCTGAACGATTTCTTCTTTTCTGATGACATGAATCACTGGTTTGAATTACGCATTAATGACTTCTGGATATATAATTCAAATGTTTGGACTAATTGTAGGAGCACTCTCCTGTCTGCTCGATTTGTTTAACAATAATTTAGAATACTCAGCTATTCAGGATTCATGGGTAAATGTTCGATTTAGACTTATACCGCACAGTCACCAGAGGCTTGAAATTAACTTAAGCTCTCATTTCATATTTTATATTTTTCATCAACCATAACGTCAGGAAATAAGTAGTCCGGTTAATGTAGTGGCACTGATCCTTTTCAGGTGTTGATACATTCGATCAAGATAATGAGATACTCTTACTAATATATCTCTAAGCGAAGGCCCGAACGGGGCTGTAGTGTTAAAGCAAAAAGTAAAAATGACATCAGAAAATATTTGCGTATATGTATATCCCATTTAAATACAAGTATTTTTGAGCAGAATCACAACTGTCTTAAATATTAATGTTTAAACACTTTGGTTTCACGTATCTAAAAATTTTCTATTTTCAACTTTGCAGTATGTATTGGAACAAATAGTCGCCTGTCCGTGCCATCTAACCGGGAACACCACTATAGGAACTTAAGAGAACGATTCGTCAACTGCACATATGTCGACGGCAATCTGGAACTTACATGGCTACAGGATAAAAGCATGAACCTGAGCTTCCTACAGCACATACGTGAAGTCACAGGCTATATCTTAATAAGCCATGTGGATGTGGAACACATTGTATTGCCAAGGTTTGTTGTTTTGTGTTCTGGTTGACACTCAGTTAAAACATTTGACTTTGCGTAGGTTGCAAATAATACGGGGTCGTACTTTTTTCAAGTTAAATGTTCAAGAAGAAAATTTTTCATTGTTTGTTACTCATTCACAAATGCACACGTTGGAACTGCCCGCACTCAGAGATATTCTACAAGGATCGGTCGGATTATATAATAATTTTAATTTGTGCCATATCAAATCAATAAACTGGGAAGAAATAATAAGTGGTAAGTCCATTGCTCCTAAAAATTCCAATTGGCTCATTACAAACGTGCGGACTCTTTGCAGATCCCGATGGAAAGTTGAAATATGTTTACAACTTCACTGTACCGGAGCGGGAGTGTCCCAAATGTGATAAAAGTTGCGAGCGTGGTTGCTGGGGCGAAGGCGCTCACAATTGCCAGAAGTTTAGTAAAGTTACATGCTCCCCACAATGCGCACAAGGCCGATGCTTTGGACCGAATCCCAGAGAATGCTGTCACCTGTTTTGCGCTGGAGGTTGCACGGGACCGACGCAAAAGGATTGCTTAGCCTGCCGGAATTTTTACGATGACGGAGTGTGCAAGCAAGAATGTCCGCCGATGCAGCGATACAACCCGATAACATATCTATGGGAAGCAAATCCAGAAGGGAAGTATGCCTACGGTGCGACTTGTGTCAAGAACTGTCCTGAGCACTTGCTCAGAGACAATGGCGCATGTGTGAGGACTTGTCCCTCGAAGAAAATGGCAAAAGATGGTGAATGTGTTCCTTGCAATGGAGCATGTCCGAAAACATGTCCTATATCCTCGATCCTCCATTCGGGAAATATAGACAATTTCAAGGGTTGCACAATTATAGACGGTTCGGTACGAATTTTGGATCAAACATTCGCGGGATACCAGGAAGTATATCGGAATTTTTCGTTTGGGCCGCGATATGTTAAAATGCATCCCGATCGACTTGAAGTGTTTTCAACAGTGAAGGAAGTAACGGGATTTATCGATATTCAAGGCGAACATCCCGATTTCAAGAATTTATCTTACTTCCGGAACTTGGAAGTCATTCACGGGCGCCAATTAATGGAAAATTACTTTGCCTCATTTTCTGTTGTGAAGTCATCTCTGCTGTCCCTTGAACTCAAATCCTTAAAACGGATCAACTCCGGAGCAGTTGTTATTCAAGAGAATCCTAATATATGCTATGCAGATGGAATCAGTTGGAGCAAAATACAGAAATCCTCGGAGCATGGATATGTGATAGCGAAGAACCGCGATCCGGAAGAATGTAGTAAGTATTTATATTAACCCTCAATGTGACAATTTAGCTAGTGATTTTAAGATAAACCAGATTCTTTAACTTTTCTTGTGCGTGCTTGGAAATATGTAACTAATCTAAAAATTCCTTTTGTAGAAAAAGATGGATTCATTTGTTCTGAACAGTGTGACAGCTCCGGATGCTGGGGAGCTGGACCAGAGCAATGCCTGGAATGCAAAAATTTCAAATATAATGGGACTTGTATTGACAGCTGCAACAGCATAGTTAAGTAAGTACATTTCATGATTATTATTGCCAATCTAAATTTGAATGTTGCAGTGCTTATCAAGCGGATACTAAAACCTGCAAAACTTGCCATAGAGAATGCATCTCATGCACCGGCCCTGGTCCAGATAATTGCACAGAATGTCGTCATGTGCGTGATGGCCGAATTTGCCTGGCGCTATGCCCAGAAACGAAATATTCTGACAATGGATTTTGTAGACCGTGCAGTGAAGTTTGCATCGGATGCACTGGCCCCAGAGACACCATTGCTCCTAATGGCTGTATAACGTGCGAAAAAGCTATCATCAATGACGATGCCAGCATTGGGAAATGCCTGCAGAAAAATGAAAGTTGTCCAGTCGGTTATTTTGAGTATTTTGTATCGCAAGAACAAACAACAGCTCTCAAAGCTCTAGCAGGTAAAATAATTTGTAGAAAATGCCATCCCCGATGCCAAATTTGCACTGGCTACGGCTTTCACGAGTCAGTTTGTTTAAAATGCAGTGGGTACAAGAGAGGAGAACAATGCGAAGATGAGTGTCCCATGAACTTTTATGCAGACGACGAAAAGCAGGAGTGTTTTGAATGCCATAAAGAATGCCAAGGATGCACTGGCCCAGGACCAGATAATTGCATTTCATGTCGCACGTATAAACTGTTCTGGGATGACGAAATGCACCCAGATAATACAACAGCCTTCAATTGTACGGAAAAGTGCCCTCCCAATTACCCATACGTGAACACACTTCCGTTTTCTGACAGGCCGTACTGTGCAGCCGAGCCAGAAGGTAGTCGAGGAAGTGCAACGGCCAAAGCTTCATGGATTGTGATTTTGTTGTTAATACTCATCGCGGTTCTCATTGTTTCATTATTTGCGCTGATCTATTACTGTCGACAGAAATTCAAGGCGAAAAAAGAAGCTGTTAAAATGTCCAAACAGATAGTGGGCTGTGAAGACGCAGAGCCTTTAAGACCATCCAATATTGCTCCAAATTTGAACAAACTTCGCATAATAAAAGAATCAGAGCTGAGTAAAAGCAACATTTTGGGAACTGGTGCATTTGGTAAGGTTTTCAAGGGAGTTTGGGTGCCTGAAGGAGAAAACGTTAAAATCCCTGTAGCTATAAAAGAACTTTTGAATGAATCTGGTTTCGAATCTAGTAAAGATTTCTTAGCAGAGGCTTACATAATGGCATCTGTTGAGCATCCAAACTTAGTCAAATTGCTGGCAGTCTGCATGACCTCTCAAATGATGCTTGTTACGCAGCTGATGCCACTTGGCAGCTTATTTAATTATGTTAGAGAAAAGAAAAACAACATAGGATCAAAGGCTCTGTTGAATTGGTCTACACAAATTGCCCGTGGGATGGCTTACCTAGAAGAAAGAAGACTAGTTCATAGAGATCTTGCAGCCCGAAACGTCTTGGTTCAAACTCCCTCATTTGTTAAAATTACAGACTTTGGATTAGCGAAACTTCTCGCCGACACCAACGAGTACAAGGCAGCTGGGGGTAAAATGCCAATCAAATGGCTAGCACTCGAGTGTATTCGCCATCGAATATTCACAAGTAAATCAGATGTTTGGGCTTTCGGTGTAACGATTTGGGAGTTGCTTACTTTTGGCAAAAGACCTCATGAGCATATTCCTGCAAAAGATATCCCAGACTTAATAACAAGTGGCGTTAAGTTGGAACAGCCCGAAATATGTTCCTTGGATGTGTACTGTACGCTACTGCAATGCTGGCACTTGGAGCCTGAGATGAGGCCATCATTCAAGCAGCTTGTAGAAACTTTTGCTGACTATGCCCGTGATCCTGGTCGATACTTAGTAATACCTGGAGATAAGTTCACTCGCCTTCCACCATATACGAGTCAGGATGAAAAAGATTTAATACGTAGATTGTCATCGCCATTTTATAATCCCGAACCTCAGATTGAAATTGAGGACTATCTGCAACCGAAAACACAACCGGGGCCTAGTTGCGAGCAACATCCTGAAGTTATGCCAGTTTCTCTCAGATACTCTAGTGTAAATAGAACGTCGTCGGGTGATGATGAAACTGACTCCAATTCTCGTAAAGTTGGGGTTGGAAACTTGCGTTTAGAGCTGCCATTGGATGAAGATGATTACCTTATGCCTACGTGTCAGGTAACAAACGGCAACACGGCGACCAGTGGGTACATGGATTTGATAGGAGTTCCAGCTAGCGTGGATAATCCTGAATATCTGATGAATGCCGGCCAGGGACTTAGTGAAAACGAAAGCCCAATACCTACACAGACCATAGGTATTCCCGTAATAACTAGTGAAGGTGAGCAGACAAGTTCTGATCATGAATACTATAACGATTTACAACGGGAACTGCAACCATTGCATCGAAGTGAAACAACAGTTTGATGATACGATCAAAATTAGCTATAGAATTAAAGAATCTTGTTGATACAACTCTCAACAGAAGTATTTTGATATGAAAAATTAACTTTGTATCTAACGTGTAAGTTTTAATGTTACAAACTATTGATAGGATCTATTCGAGACTTAGACGCTGACAAATGATGTAAAAACTTAAAGTGCCTTGAACATTTACATAGTAATAAGTTCATTTTAAGCCAAGCTATTGTTAGTTAGTAAGTACTTATAAAAATCCAAAAGATACTACGTGTTGGAATATCAAGGAAACATATTTGTTCTGCCGAATAAATTTTGATTTCCTGTTGTTCTTTCGCGAACAATCGAATAGCGTTTCATTCGATTGGATGAGGACCTAATTTAGTGTAGATTAAATTTCTGTGATAATAAAGAAATAAGGGAATATATTGTCAAATATAATTGTTAAAAATCTAGTTGTTTTGTTTCATTGGGCTGGAATATAAATAAATGATAAATTCTTAATTTACAGAATATATGTTTGATTAGGTACTAGTTCCTCGGACAATGTCTGCTGTCCCTCTGACCCGGGAATAAGAAATGCATTTAGTATCAGTAACAGTGAAATCAACGCAAAAGAAGGACAAATGCTGGGCACCAACGAGTCACAAGCAAACGAGAAAAAAAAGTATTTTAAAATCAACACGGGCGCACCATCTCACTGATATGCTATGGGAATTTAAAAAAACAATGGAAATGTAAACCTATAAAACTGACGATAATTATTAATTATTTTATAAATTAATAATACTATAGGATTTACTTATTTTGAAGTAGCCCACGTAGTGTAGTGGTTAGAGTCCTCGCTGCGTAAGCCAAGTTCCCTGGTTCGAATCCCATCAGGGGCATCGAGATTTGTTTCGAGTCGTTCTTAGGACGGACTATAAGCCCGTTTAGTTTACGATATGAGCTAGTTTAAAATCAGAACTTATCGCAGCTGGGTGGACGAAAACACGGTCAAAGCGTGGTACGGACCATATCACCTTCTCGGTTGCCAAAACATTCGATCAGGATAATAAGATACTTTAACTATCTCTAAGCGAAGGCCCGAAAGGGACTGTAGTTCTTTAGGAAAACACAATTTTTTTGAAGCGAAATGAAGGGGTATTAAACTACAGTATAGGATAGAAAGCGAGTATACAAAATTAACTTTTCGAGCTTTGGCTTCGACGATAATATATGAAGCGAAATCCAAATGTTGGGGAAGATGTCGCTTAAATTGCGTTCTACGATGGATTGCAGAATTTCTTTGGGAGTATCGTATGAAATCGGAATCATGTGTCATACGTTTTTTATTTCATCGAACAGTTCAAGGCCATTTATATCTGAATCATCTTTATCAATGAGGGTAGTCCACAAATTTTTGCATTTTGTAGTAATTGATCATAATTTCTAAGATCGTTTGAATTTAATAATTTCCTTAGCTCAGAAAATTATACAGGAAACCCCAAATCTGCTCATGGCGTTTGAGTAGCTCAAACCGTTCTGTCAATCATGTTAAAGTTATATCAACTATGACAAAAAAGGTTTCTTTTGTCTTGAAAAGTCCTTGGACGCTACTTTTTGAGTGAGTGATGAGAATTGGCCTGCGGATATCAAATAAACAAAATCATTGACTAAAAGAATTCTCTTCGGAAATGTTCTTCAGAAGAAGCATTGATTACTTTTACTTGCCATTCATTGTCAAACAATGTCTTTTTTCCGCCCACGAACCAAATCGCAAAAGCAAATATCAGCATCGAGGGATTCAGCAAGTTTTTTCGCGCTTATGGCAGCTGAATCGAATCCTTCTTTCCTGTATTTAGAAACGAATTGCACATATTTTCTGGTTGACTTTGTTAAGAATGACATTTCCATTACTTTGCTCTGCATGGACTTGCACGCAATGTTTTCTTAAAATAGAAGATCACACCAAACTACTAGCGAAACAAAGAATTCAAAACGGGTTAGTTCAGCAACCAATGTCTTTGACCAGCTTTTGTCAAATATGGCTGTTAATGCATCATAAACGCCTTTAACCGCCGTCTCCTGTCGATTTTCACAGCCTTGACAGTCTCCAGTCAACTTTCCCAACGTGTAGTACAAATGCCTGCTTACTCAGGCCCGAAAGGAAAGCAATTAACGTACATGACGTCACAGTGGGAACTGTCAAAAACTGTTCAAGTGGTCTAAAAGAACAGGTCAATAGGTCTAAAACCTTGGTGCGCATTGTGACGTCGTGCTTCCGCTTTCGGGCCTGTGTGAGGAGGCATTCGTAGTACATAATGGTTTTACAGTGAGAGTGGTTTCATGTTGTTTCGTGAAGTTTCATTTTCGCGCTGATCCCAAACACAGTATTTAAAAACGTTGTATTTGACTTCGAGGATCCTTGCTTGAACGTCTTTATTTTTGCCGCACATGTTAGCACCGTGGTCGTAGCCTTGACCCAACGCCTGCTTATTCAGGCCCAGAAGGAAAGCAATTAACGAGCACGACGTCACAGCGGGAACTGTCAAAAGCTGTTCATTGGTCTAAAATAACAGGTCTAAAAACCTGCTGCGGCATTGTGACGTCATGCTTCCGGTTTTGGGCCTGTGTGAGGAGGCATTGCTTGACCCCATCAATTTTTTACATTGAGACCGTTTTCCAAAAGAAGTGTTGCGAAGAAAATGTATGTCATTCGTTGACCGGTAAAATCAGTAATGCTTTTGAACAATGCCCCCTCAAACAGGCCCGAAAACGGAAGCATGACGTCATAATGCGCACCAAGATTTTAGACCTATTGACTTGTTCTTTTAGACCAATCGAACAGTTTTTGACAGTTCCCACTGTGACGTCATGTATGTTAATTGTTGTCCTTTCGGGCCTGAGTAAGCAGGCATTGTTTTGAATCCTACGAATGTTCTCTTACACAAACAACTCTATTTTTGATTTTTACGAATTCAGTTGTTAGCGACATTTGTTTCAAGTGGCTACGATCCAAAACAATAGAGTAGTAGCGTGATTTCTTAACCTTATCAAGTATACTCTCGAGTGCCCCAAATACATGGTTATTGAAATCAAGCGTTCTACTAAAATACAAAACCCTATTGCAATCAAGACCTGTGCCCGTCTGTATGTCACACCACTTTTTCTGAAATGTACGAACTTTTCGCGTACCCCCCTCGTGATTGGACACCTCTGATCCGAAAATCTGAAAAAATCATGAATGTAGGACTTTATGAGTACAACAACAATAAGTACGTGAGAAGTCAAAATTCACTCAACTTTGTTAGTGATAGTATGATTAATCGATTTTACATTTTGCTTGAATAAAATCTTAACGGTACCTTTAAATTTAATAAAATTCAGTACGCAAGTTGTTATTTACAAGATTGACCTGTCCTGAAAGTTTCACAATTATCAAATGGTATTTAACGAAGTTATAGCGGTTTAAATTTTCCTGTATTACTATGGAACAATATGCGCTGTATTACTATGGAAACATATGGCTATGGAACAATATGCGCTTTTTACAAACTACAGGTTTGCTAGGATTTGCATGAAAGTTTCAGGAATGGTAGGTATCATGAATTCCTTCGAGAATTGGTTCAGCTAGTAGTATCAGTAATTCTAAAGCAAAATAGTGGCCGTTTTAAATGCGAAGATTGAATAACTTTGAGTTATTTTTCCCAACTTAAACGTTTAAGGTACATGCTTTTAATACTTGATTCAATTTAATGAATGACTAAAGATGAGTACCTACAATTAATACTCGTAGGTGAAAGAAGTCGGGGAGGCAGGAGAGAGCTCCTAACAGAAGGGCTTTGTAACCATTCTAGGGTTCGAAAAACTTTTCTGATGCCATGAATCGATGATTTTCAACCCAATACTTGTTTAAAAAACGAGCAAATTCATCCAAAAGATGCTAAGTTTCGTTCATAAGCACATAACAGCAGCGATTTTGTTCCATGTTAAATAATTTTTCTGAATGCTCGGCACATTGAACATATTCAAGTAAACCATTATTCCTCAAATTTTCATGAAAATCCGAAGAAAATAAGAGTGCCTTGGTCGATTTGAAATATATATGAACTATCAACATGTGTTATTGTTTTCATAATTCCATAGAGTTGAAATGGCGATAACTCACTTAGTTATGATTTGATTTCCATGAAATTTTGTAGGCTTGAGGGTCTTATGCAAAGCTTTGATTTTTGGGAGAAAATATTAAGTTTACAAATCATACCATTATTAACAGATTTGAGTGAATTTTGATTGCCGAGGTATTTGTTGCCCTTGGACTCATGAAGACCTACTTGCCTACTACTGTTTTGATTTTTGGGAGAAAATATTAAGTTTACAATCATACTATTATTGACAGATTTGAGTGAATTTTGATTGGCGAGATATTTGTTGCCCTTGGACACATGAAGACCTACTTTCGTGATTTTTTCGGATTTTCGGCTCAAAGGTGTCCAATCGTGAGGGGACCCAAATATTGTTGGTGCATTTCTACCTCAACAACCTCCTCCTGGACTCCTAATGCAAAAAATGACTTATTTTTCAGATTCTGAAAGCGCTAAGACTTTTCATTTGATATCCTACTAGACTACATTTAACGAAAAAATTTGTTAAGGGCCACTTCGTTATAAGGGGGGACCCCGCTAAAAAATTTGGATATATTTGATACCACAACTTCTGACCATTTCACAAAGTTTGAGCTTTGTAGCTTCTATAGTTTCGGAAGAAATTGCTTGTGACGCATGGATAGACAGACAGATGGAGAGATAGGACGGGAAACTAGTAGGTTTTTGCAAAATTTCTTTCAGAAAGCCCTGAAAACCTTGGAGCTAAATCCAATAACAAATAACTTAGAGGCTGAAATTCGTTGAACTTTGCTAATAGTAGTAGGATTTAACATTTTTGTCAGTTAAACTGTACCAGTATCATTAAATTATATAAAATCAGCCATTTGAGTAGTTCTTCAAAATATCATTTTATTCTATAAGTTTCAATAAAATTTATCGACATTATAGCTATTTGAATTTCTTTCGATTACAACAATCATATACGATTTTTCTTCTACATGAGCTTTCATCGAACCTGACATCACACTTTTGATTGAATCTTCTCCAAATTTTTAGATAAGATGAATAACAGAAATACATTTAAGATTTAGATCAGTCAATGGTTTTAGTAATATTGGAACAAAATGTCGGCTGGTTAAAATGGAGTTCATTTAAATCAAGAATATATTTGTTGTGCATGTCATAAAAGTTTTTCTTGAATTAATACATCTATTTATCCACATATGTAGGTTAAGTACAAAACCCTTTTGACAGGAGCGCAGCCCCCAGTAAAATTGCCAATTTGGGTAAACTTTTCAGCCGTCCATCCCAGAAACCTTGCGAATATTTGATTAATTTTAATACTTTAGATCTAACAAACGTAGCTCAAATCAACTTGGTGCGTTAAGAAGTTTCCGAGATTTACTACATTTTTTAACAAAAACATGTTATTTTGTTTGCATTTTGTAATTTTCGCAACAAACATTTTGCAAAATGTAATGAACTGATTCAATAGACAAAAGTTCATTCTAATTTCTACTTTAAAAAATTAATTCTAACAATTTTGACTAGCCTCTGTCACCTAACGTAACTAATAAAGTGGCCTCCTTGTAGAACTTCCGTCGTCGACGGCACTGCGAAAAAGACCCTGCGTTGATTCCACGTACTCTTCCCGGGTCGCACTCGTGCATTGGCCAATTGATGTTTTTTATTCTTCCGGACAACCTTGCCTTCCTCCGGTGGTAATTGAGGTAGAAAACAATTTTTTAATACGCTTTTGCTTTTTTTTCTTTTTTTTTTTTTGCAAGCTCCGTACTTTTTGCCTTAGTCACTTCTTCACGTTCGGATACCAAAAAGAGGACTTTTTCTTTGTTCCTCGCCCTTTCATTACCTCGTTCCCAACGGAGCACCGCTAATCCCGCAGTAAACCTTATAGTTATCCTTTTCTTGCAAAAATTGTAACCTAGTTCGTGCGATTGGGCGATCCCATCGCAATTTTCACCACACTTCAACTCGTGTTTCCGAAATTCGGAGTCGTAGATACTTTTTTCGGAATTGTCACAGTGACGGACATTTGACGTGTTATAGTCGTGATGTTATTGTGTATGTTCGATACAATTTTGAGAGGGTGCTGGAGCTTACGAGGATTTTCAGTTGCTGGACTATCAAATAAGTAGTGCTTTTATGTTTTATCCTTAGACAAGACACTTTGTGTGACTTTTTTTCTTCTTTTCTAGGTATCTTAAGTCGCTGTTTGAGGCAAGAGTTGGTATTCGGCTGGCTATTCTCCAGCATAAGATATTGTCGAAGGACACACGGGCAACTAATAAATGTGGAGCACAACCTTGAGTAAGTTACTACGTAGAAATTGGTATGATTACGAATATGAAGTAGTATGTGATAGATTTAAGATGTTTGCAAATGTGTTTATTGTTTTGGAGATCTTATCTACCACCGGATCTTCCACTACCAACACGTTGATTTGGTCCACCTCCAACGCCGCCTTGATTTGCATTAACGAATTATGGTCTATCATTTAAACCAATAGCAAACGGCATGAACCCCTGTTCCACATTTTCAGGGCCCATGTTATCAACACCGCCGCCACCTCCAAAGTTACGGTTCATGTTGCCACCGGGACTATTATGTTTACATGCATGATCAAAGTATTTCCCTGTTGCCTGTCCTCACGCATTCTTTTGACTCGTTCTTTCCGTGGTTGTTGATTACAGATGATGTCGTTGTGGAGCAACCGTGCACATATGGAAGTGATATCGTAAACTTCGTGGAGCCTAACTAATTTAAGTTGAGCTGCATTAATTTAACTTGAGGAAATAAAAGTCTACTCTACTGTAGCCATTAACATTAGAATTTATTCTTATTTCTAACTTTACCAGGAATACGTACAATGCATTGTAAAGTTTCCTATCCCAGTTTGGCTCGAGGATGCATTCTTCGTGCCACGTTATCCGGTGATGGTGTTTAAGTTGTGTTTAAGTTGGCTAACTTAAGGTGTTCTCAAATTCCCCGTAACAACTGTTTACCGAAAATTACCTACCTGGGATTCACGTTAGCAGTTAAAAAATTTTCCAGATCGCCGATTGGGATGCACATTCAATATATTTCGCAGGTGACGATTAGTAACAATGCCATCATCACACAGGAGCAGAACAAAGATGGCAAATAAAATAAATATAAAGAAACATTGGATAAAAAATAGCCCATTAACCCCCTAGAATACAAACTTCAAGAGTTAACATTTTTATAGAAAACGGTAAAACAACCAAATCAGACATAGGAAATTAACTAAGTATACTACTTCCTATAATTCTCATAAATACAAGCCCCAATATACCGCGCAATATAACTCAACCCTCATCAGATAAATAAGCTGTTAAAGTGCGGATTAAATTGGCCGATGGAAACTGTCACGTGTTAGACCATTTCCAGTACTGCCTGGATATAGAGCACTTTCTGCATGCATACTGAACGGATAGCATAGAAATGCACTCGCACACAATAAATTTACTTCTAGTGACGGTAGCATTCCCACAGAGGGGGTGTATGCGCAAATGACGTGGGTCGATGTGGGGAAATGGCAGTAAATGAAATGCGTTTTTGGCTTTGTGGTCAGCTGACGGTGGTATATCTGTATGCGACAGTAGAAAACAATAACGAAATAATCCTTCTCGCAGCGGCAATAGAATTAACATGTATAGAGTGGGTGAAGGAACCTAGCGACACGATAGAGGGTGGAAAGGATTAAAATTATTGAAGTTTTGGATTTGTCAATCAGGTGGTGGAAGGAATGTTAAAAAACAAGACCTAAAACGTAATTGGACGGATTTCCACATTATGGCTGGTGAGGCTAGTTCAGAACGCATTCCACGTAAATCCTGTGTTCGATACCTCGGTGTTCATCTCGATCAGTTTATATACTATCTGAACATGTCAAAATCATGCTCAGTAAAGCACGAAAAGTAGCCATGGCCCTTTGACGACTCTTTCATTCCAGATACATTGATCAAAGTTATTTGTTACAAGACTATAGTTAGACCAGTTATGACATATTCCACACTATGGCTAGTGCGGGAAACCTTATTTTGATCTGGTACAACCAGAGTGCTAGAACTATGGAAAGATTAAGAGTTTTCGAAAGGAAATGTCTTCGTGTCTTCGTGTTTGTACAGAAAGCCTGAGACTGATTGGAAGCACTATATACCGCGGAGAAAAATTTATCAAACTGCTGAAGTGACAAAAGTCGGTATCTTCATATTGAAACTTCTTCGCAATCATATCGCAAGCTCCGTAACTGTAAGTGAAAACCCCTGGATTTCACAGCAGTTCCACCCTACAGACGGGTATATTGTGACTTACGTCAATACTGGCTTCGTTCCTCTAGAAGCGTTCGATATGTTTTTGATTCTGACGGTGTCCCAATCATATATCACATATATAGACGGGCCACCGATAAGAAGATAAAATATCCTCCGAATTTGAGTTCACGAGACCAACAATTCCAATGAAGATACTCATTTACTAGATTCATTGAGGCTGGTCGAGCTGAGACGGAGCAATCTAGGTATTGATGGCTAAATGACAGTGTCTAAATGATTCGTGTTTATTTTGTGTTTTTTCGTTACTTAGTTTTTAGTTTCATCTCATTATTGCTATATCTAGTGTTGTTTTTTTGTATTATAAATTAGGGATCGATTTCAGTATAAGATAATGATTTTTGTTTTGATTGAATTTGTTTAGAATTAGGGTGTAATTTATTAGGTAAAGGATAAAAGTTCACAGTTGTTTTAGTAATATAAGTAATTTTTGAATAATGCTGGTCGGTTTTTTCTCTTTTTTCCAATTGAATAAAAAATATGTAATAATCTTAATTAATTTGCTATTGTTTTTTTTCATTAAATGTGTTTCATTGATAACGTATAAATTTAGAGAGCCATTTGAGCCATTAAGTTTTTGTAGTTTTGATGTTTGGAATTAGCTTTATATGCTTTTAAAATTTATAACGATTGGCATTGAATAAAGCGCTTTTGACTTTGAATTTGGAATGTTAAACATCAACATGGCGACGTTTCATCAAATATTGTGTACAGTTTATAGACCATAAAATAACTTGCAGCCACTTAAATGGTTTGCGTAAGTAGCATGTATGTACTCGTACATCTCTCTCTCTCCAACTGGTACATTTTATTAAGCGGAGTATGTAAATAATTTGGTTAATATTAATAAATGTTTTCACATCAAAGAGATGTGCACGTTTAGAAGAAAATCGATTGTTTCTCCAGTTTTAACGGTGGCCATTTTGTAGCAAAGTAACAAAAATTACTCATATCATGAGTTGCCAAAAATATTTATGTGATTGATCTTATCTTAAAACGTAAAGAAGATCAAATCAAAACAGCAGTGTCTGATTCGATGGAGAGTCCATAAGGTACCAAAATTGTGTTATTGTTGTTATAATTAGAGAAATTTCAAATGGCTATAGCTTCCGTGAGTATGATTCGATTTTCACCAAACGTACATAGTATTAGGTCCCTTTAAAAAACTACTTAAATATTGAATTTCGTTGAATTTAAGGGTATCCACACGATTTTATTGGGAAAAATGTAAAATTCGAAGATCATACTATTATTAGCAACGTTAAACTAGTTTCGACTTCTGACATATTTGTTGTTATTGTTCTCGTAAAGACCTACCTTCATAATTGTTTTCAGACTTTTCAGATCACAGGTGTCTAATCGCGAGGGGGGACACAAATTTTGCATGCATTTACCCTCCCTGTGCACCCCTCAAAGCAAAAAATGACAGTTTAAGACCCTTTTTGAAAAATTCTCATCAAGAGCCACCTTTTTTTTCAGCAACGTGTAAAAATTTTTTTTGTAGCAGAACTTTGAAGAGGGCGCCACTTTACACGTATATACAAAATTTTATGTTTGCATCTTCTACGGTTTGCGAGAAAAATTGCTGTGACACATGGACGAGCAGACGGACAGACAGGTGCGATTTTAGTAGGGTTTTGTAAAATTATTTGACAAAGCTCTGAAAAAGGTTGTAAGGTTCTTAAAAATGGAGAAGTATTAATAAGGCTATCGTCTTTTTAGGGGCCTCATGTAATGTCAGAAAACCCCATTAAAATTTCAATCTGTCTATCTATCTCTCTCAAAACTAACGTAAGCAGCCAAAGACATATAAAGTAGCCTCTGAGATCTATGTACGCAGCGCTTACACCACACACATGACCATTAGTAGGCCGACTTTGCTGGCTATCTTACATGGCTGTATATGAAGAATTGTGGAGGTTCCAATGAAAATTCGAGGTTTTTGTACGGTTTCGAGGCGGATTTCTACAGTAAAATCCAGGTGATCCGCGGAGAACACAATAGCGCACCTAGTGAAGTGAAAATTATTTCAGTTTTTATACCTGTTTAATTTTTATCGCCTTCCAAAGTGAATGAATAGGAATTTGTTTACTTCTCAAAGCCTAGCTATCAGTGGAAGGTGCAAAATATGCTCATTTGCTCCTCTTGAAAAGTACATACATATATGAGTGCAGTGGATAGCGCAAGCTGAATTTTAAGCATGCACGGAATGCGTTTCGTAGATTTTCATTCGAAAAAAACGTTTATAAAGGGTTTTCCAATAAGAGGTATTATTTTGAATAGATCTTGTGATGTAACACCTTGCGACTTCTTCCTTTGGGGCCACGTGAAAGGTAAGGTCTACGCCAGCAGCCCAGCGTCGATTCAAAACTTCAAAGATGAAATTCGTGAGGCTATCGAGGAGATAAGGCAGCCACTTTGCTATTTAGTTATGGAAAATTTCATGAAAAGGATATGGTCCTGTAAGCGTGGTTGTGGTGATCATTTGCCTGATGTTGTTTTCCACTATTAACGGCATATCTTTTTCTTGATAATGAAATAAATATTCGATCATTTAGATTAAATAATTGCATTTTTCTTTTAATATCAAAATAATACTTCTTACTGGAAAACCCTGTATTACGTGATATATGCATGTGGTTATGCCGCAGTTGGCTGACAGCTCACGGAAGCTTGCGTAATAGTAGGCCGACTAACACATATGCAAATTGCTACCATATGGCTTTGATCGCTTTATATGTTTTCTCGGCAACATACATGAAAATTTGTAGGTATGAACAATATATGTCAGAGAGAATGGATGCGAAATGCATCACGAGAATTGAAGCACTTTATGATGTTGTGTGAAGTTGGCGAGTTATCAGCTGTTGAATTGAATTTCAATTAAATTCGACGTGGCGTCTCCCACCAATTTTAGCATCTTGAACTAAATCAATTTTCCGTGCGCGTATTCTAACTTAAACGATATAAAAGATTCAACATGACTTACCCTACAAAGTATACGTCCCTCACATGCTTCCTATAGCTGCTTTCACGAGCCCTCACACATCACTACAATTTTCTTTTCCCGACAGAAAAACACTCGCGATCCCTGGCAAACTTTTCAGTTTAATTAATTAGCACTTTTGCAACGCTTCTGCACTACATTCAAATCGATTTATCTTAAAAAAAATTGTTCTGTGTACAATTTCAAATTCAACTTGACTAGATGTTTCCCGTGATCTGTTGAATTTTCATGAATCATATGTTTTTAATCATATGGTTGATAATTCGGGGGTTAATATATAAGAGACAATTCTGGGGTTAATATATAAGAGGAATGGAATGGAGCAAATAGAGAGCCACTTGAATGTGTGGATGCTCTAGCGGTGTGAAAGACGGGGGGATTTCAATTCGCATGGGAGAGGAAGCCATGTATGTAGTAAAAGGCCTCCACTCACGTATGGATCGCGCGTCCATTACTTTATATGGCTTTGGTATGACCTATCCACAAGAGTTGGTGATGAAAAAGGTTACAAACTTTTTAAAGAAAGAAAAGTATTAATGTGTTTCCTAGAAGAGGTTGAATACCTCGCCGGTAAAGCTAAGGTGAACGCGGGAATACCAAATATGTGAAAAAAGTCTCCCTCCCTCCCACTTCTTGTGATTGGCTAATCTGCAACCTTATATTAAGCAAGAAAATGTTATTTAAAATCAATCACCTGGTCTGGCTTGGGTAATAGTTTTCTTTTCATCTCATAATAAGTTAATGGCATTACAAAATCGATTGACCCGATAATCAGAAGAAATATTCCTGTTAGTTGTTGAAGTTAATCGATTATTTAAATATGAAATTAATAAATGCAGAAGAAAATAATCCAGATATCAATGATTATAACCGTTAAAAAAATAAAATCATATCATCGATTGTTTAAATATGAAATTAATAAATGCAGAAGGAAATAGCAGTGAAATTTGGAATATTATTAACTAAGAGTTTTTACCTAGAATTACTGACAGTGTAAACATCCAAGGTATTCAATCAAATGATATGCTTGATTACTTTGTTGTAATAGGAGAAAATCTTTCACAAAAATTGGTTGCAAATTTAGTGCATAGAACATCTGCGGATGGCTTGGGTAATAGTTTTCTTTTCATCTCATAATAAGTTAATGGCATTACAAAATCGATTGACCCGATAATCAGAAGAAATATTCCTGTTAGTTGTTGAAGTTAATCGATTATTTAAATATGAAATTAATAAATGCAGAAGAAAATAATCCAGATATCAAT
This sequence comes from Odontomyia ornata, assembly GCA_963969285.1. NCBI lineage: Eukaryota > Metazoa > Arthropoda > Insecta > Diptera > Stratiomyidae > Odontomyia > Odontomyia ornata. The sequence continues at coordinate 500,253,166 of OZ017738.1, forward strand.
GATTATAACCGTTAAAAAAATAAAATCATATCATCGATTGTTTAAATATGAAATTAATAAATGCAGAAGGAAATAGCAGTGAAGTTTGGAATATTATTAACTAAGAGTTTTCACCTAGAATTACTGACAGTGTAAACATCCAAGGTATTCAATCAAATGATATGCTTGATTACTTTGTTGTAATAGGAGAAAATCTTTCACAAAAATTGGTTGCAAATTTAGTGCATAGAACATCTGCGGATGGTCGATTCCGGTTAATCGTAAAAGTTTCTTCTTGAGCCAGCAACCTCGAATAAGTTTGTTCCACAATAAATGAACTCAAAATCTCATCGGCAGGAAGACATGATATATCCGCTACGGATCTGAAATTGGTATTAATTTCCCCTAAATTAGCTTTTGTATTTAAAAATACTCGTACTAATGGATTTTTTCCTTTGGAATTGAAATATGTAGTCACAGTTCCAATGCATAAATCGGACGATTAAACGATCCCATCAAATTACAGGTCGATTAGCTTGACGAGTCAATTGAGTAAAAAATAAATAGGCAATTTGAGTTTTTGACAAAAAGTACCAGCACAACAATAATATTCGTAACGGATGCTATGCAATTCATCAATGAGAAGTTGATTGGCAATAAATATATGGCTGCCATATTTGTTTGCCTAGGTAAGACATTTGATATTGTTGATCATTCTGTGTTACTTCAATGCCTATATGTAATGTGACGCCTACGCTTCGATTTTGGGGGGGGAATGTGTAATGTGACGCCTACGCCCGGGAATCGAAGTGATTCCGATCCCGAACCCTGGCAACCGGCCAGATATGTATGACTTCGAGGTGCAAGCAGACTTCATCTTTCGTGCGGATATCATTGCGCAGAAAATATTTTTTTCAAATATTTATATCTGTGGATATAAATATTTGAAAAATAAAATTAATTAAACACCGACACATTTCGAAGCATATCTATCTGGCAATGCCTCCCACAGTTGCCATCCAAAACATCGAATAGATAGAAAAGTGGAAACTGGTTGGAAGTGTCATTCGTCATATAACCTTCAAAGTGGCGACTAACCCTCACGTGCAAAGTGGCATACCTAGCTGCGGTTCAGCTAAGTTCCAACGGTGTGGTCGTTCAAAGCGACAGTGGAAGTGACTTATTCTCTGTGTCGGGTTACTTGGATTCGATAATTGCACAGTTCTGGCGTTTACTGGAGCAGTCTGGCGAATTTTATACTCACTTAAAAATAATCGACGAGTTGTGTACTGTAGTTGAACTACTAACAGTGATAACAAAACACAATTGGCATATTTTTCGCATAACCGATAAAGTTCTTGGAAAGATTCTTATTGATCTTTTTGCACAATCGGCTTTTATTCGTAATTTCATAGGCCCGACGATTGAGGTCGAGAAACTTAAAAAAAAAGGATTGAAGAGCTACACAGTCTGCATTTCCTACTTCAACAGGACAATTGGAGGGATTTTTGTGCGTGTCACGGACCGGAAGGCTATTTAACCTCGGACCGATGGATACTGCAAGGAGTTGGACATTATCGTGGACTGCAATTATACTGATGTTTTACACAGTATGTACTTTATCCAAATGCAAGTAAATGGAATACTAGGGTATGCTTTATTAACTCTTGCATTGAAATGAATCTCGGTATCGACGTAAATCTTAAAAATGCACCTAAATTCAGACAGGTCATGCAAGAAGGTACCATCAGCCTACCTGTTATGACATAGTTATTATAGTTTTTCTTTGCATGATAACAGTTTGATATAAATTGAAGGAAAACAATGATAAGAGATTCTTTCACTAGAAAATGTAAAAGATAGGGCATCGATTTCTACGAACTAGTTCCAATAGAATTTTAGTTTGAACCCAGATAGACTGAACAATAATAGGTAACTGATACATTCAATTCTGTAGAATAGTACAGTAAAGTTGAAAGAAAAATTAAGTGAACGGCATTGAATAAAGACTAATGAAAAATAGAAATTAGACGAATCTAAGCTTAATTTAGATTAAGCACATTTAAATTTATATTTAATTGACTACTAGCTAGCCACAACTAGGTCTTAAAAAATTTACACAATCATTTTACCGAGAATAATAGTTAAAATTTCCACAATAATATATTGATAGATTAGAAAAATAATATTGCTCATCCATTTTGCAAATAAGCCGATACATATAAATTGAATCATGCCTTAAAACGGGATTGAGGTCAACAATTAATTTGTATCAACATGTATTTTGACCAGAGTTCATCTGGCAACGTTATTCATACAGAATATTTTTTTGTTTGGAAAATAAGAGGCAGAAAGGTCTAGATATAGAAATTCCTATGCACGATTTTTATAAACAAATCAAATGCATTTATTTTCTTTGTGTTTTTATTCTTCCATAATGACACCAGCCAACATCCATAAATCTTAAAAATTAATTTAATTAATAATTTAATTGAATTCATAGTTGATTAAACATAAGTGATATTCTAGAATGTTTGCCTAAAAGCACGCTAACACTTAAAATGTTTTTAAGTTAACTAAATTGTTTATAATTATCAGGAAACTAGAGTTAATTGTCAAGATCTTAAGACATTCCTCCAAAACAAGTCTGCTGTAAATAATCTTCGGAAAAATTTTTGAATAATGCTTAGAAGTTTGAAAGAGTTAAGAGTTAAGTAATAAAAAAAAAAAAGAAAACATCTTCAGTAAAATCAATAATTTATTAGATATACAATAACTATTGAAGGCTTTCAATATTTTCTAATATAGCTAAACATAGTGGCCAAAGTATGAGTCAATAGTAGAAAATATTCAATTAGTTCAGTATAAATATTCCAAGTTGAACTTCAGGATAGTTCTAAAAGAACTTGCATCTTTTATTTATTATTGAATCAATTAGCAAATATAGGTAATATTTTAGAAAAGATCAAACTTATACAAGGTCAAGAAAATTTAATTGTTAAAAACTATAAAAAAATGTTACATTATAAAGGCAATTAATGAAGTTGAACCAAAGATATTTTCTTGATTACACTGCCACGTTATCAACTAATAGCCAAGGAAATAACAAAGTTGCATTATTTAAATGAAATCTGCAAACATGAGGTTTGAATGTCAGAAATTATAACTAGAAAAACGACGTATTTACAAACTAAGCTAAATAATTGTAAGCAAAACCTATTAGAAGTATTGACAAAACAAAATGTAACTTCACCTATAGATGAACAATTTCAATCATGTTGACAACATAACAGATTATTCTTTAAATAGACTGTTAGTTTTCAAGTTACATCTAATTTTAAAAGTAATAATAAAAAAAAAACATGAATTGCTAGCTAATTAACCGACTTTCCTTTTCAGTGGCTCTTCTTTTTCAGCGGGAAAGGAAGTGCAGGGTAGGTATGCCGTCGCGAGGGTAGGGTTTAGAAAAATCTGCTGAGGTCGGTTTCGCGTCGCGCGCGGTACCTTTGTTGTTTTGCCGTTTTATTAGAGTAGCTTTCGTCGGGTTGAGTTAACGTAGTATACTTTTCGGTACCGCGTCGGGAATTCGGGAACGCGAAATAAAAATTAGATTTTGTTCCTTTTGCCTGGTTATGAGAAGAAATACGGAGTAACGTAGAATAGGTTTCCTCTCCGTATGGTTTTGTTTGTAACGCGTTTGAAAACGGGCGTGTATAGGTGGCTGAATTATGTAAATGAGCGTAACCCATTCGGAGACCCGCGACCGAAATCCTCTCCGAACTAGCTGGCCGACAAGCAGCCACCGCGTGAATGGGTTACGGTGCACGGATTGGTTGACCGATTGGTACCATCCGTTGGCACTACTCAGACTTAACGTCTAGAACCGATGAGAGGTCGGTTCCGCGTTCGGACGAAAAATGTTAAATCATTACAAATGGCGCCCAACGTGGGGGGAAAGAAATTCGCGTCTTCTGGCGAGTTGGTCCTTTACGGAGGATGTAAGGTACTCTGGTACTCGAGTCCCACTATCAGGAGCAGTGGAGTTGTGTGATACACTCTGGCAGTCGCTTCACGTGAGTTGTAGCTTCCGCTCTCCTTTGTTTGATTTTGCTTTCGCGACAGAATTCTTCCGATGTGTTGTCCCAGGTTAACCCCTGTAAGGACCTTCTATTTTCTTGATGGAACTGCTAGCCTGATGGGTTTACCTATCAGCATGGACTCTCAAGAAAATAGAAGGCTACCTTGCCTTTATGTCGCGGAAGGATTCTTTTTATTTCGTATGCGTGATAGACGAGTGGTATCGGTTCAACGTTCGGTGGCGTATGCTGGAGTTGCGGAGCCCGAAATGCTTCCACGCGTCGGGAATTTTGACCGCGTACAAAACCGTTACGGTAGCTTTACCACTTGTCTCGTCGAGTCCTCTAACGTAGTTTAGAGACGGTTTTTGTAATGTATGTGGGTTTAGGGGTTAAATTTCGTAGATCGACCAAAAGCACCCTTTCTTCGGCAGATTACCACGCACTCTCATTTCCCGTTGGAGGAGTCGACTACTGGAAAGGAAAGTGTGTATTAAAAATTTTTTTTTCCTATCGTACTATTAATAGCTCGCCACTATCGGCCACTAATTTATTCTTAAGTTTTTTTTTATATATTAGAGTGTAACATTTTCTTTTTTTTAGTAAAAAACTTACTTCTACCACCCAGATTAAACGAAAATGGCAACGAAGCGGACCCCAGACAAACGTTGGACCAGATCCAAAACGGTCCAACCCGCTAACTGCGGGATCTGCTTCGAAGACGTAGTGGAGGGCGTACACAGCGTGCGATTGGATTGTGGACATCTATTCCATCGTGCCTGTGTCCAACAGCTCCTCCTCACGTCCGAGCTGTGCCCGTTATGCCGGCGACCCATCGAGCGGACCGCCCTAGACGTCCCCCTCGGAACGCCCGTCCCAACGCGTGGAGCAGTGGCGAAAGGAGTTCCAGTGGCCGAACCATCCCAACCACTGTTAGACCTTCAAGGAGCCGTAGGCGGTGAAGTTCCGGCCGCAGTTGTCGTGTCCGAGGTGACCCCCATTGACACCCTCGTGGCGTTGATGCGAGATATGTCGGAGAGGATTGGCAACCTGGAGGGAAAGCTCCAGAATCTCCCCATGAGCCAACCACCCAGCCGCGTGAGAACTCCGCTTGGCTGGGAGCCCAACCCCAGTGTGGCTATGCCCCACTCTCGACCATCCGAGCAATGGGCCCTACCTCCAAGGAACTCGGGAATGGATCCCAGAGCTCCCGAATATAGACCACGACACAGCACCGCACCTCCGTTGGTACCTCCAGTCCACGAGGCAGTTCCGTACAACAGGTCAATCGAGGATGCGATCCCCCCCGGGAACGCATTGACACCTTTTCGAGACCCGACGCCTCGTATCATGGAGAGTTGGCGCCTGAGCTTTACGGGTTTCAACGATATGATATCGGCGGACCGGTTCCTCTTCCGGATTCAGGCGTTAGTATCCAGCACCCTGGGAGGTGATTCCTTGGCCTTCCTCCGGCATGCACATCTTTTGTTCAGCGGTGACGCTGCCGACTGGTACTGGAATTTTAAGGAATCGACGCCACGTCCCACTTGGAACTCTTTCAGTGCAGCCTTCCGCAATCGATTTGAGGATGGCTTCACTGAGAGAGAACTAAGAGAACAATTAAAGAAACGGAAACAAGGCGCTCACGAACCGTTCGACCAGTACTACACAAGTATAGTGAGATTGAGCACTCGCTTGCGAACAACCATGCCCGAGGACGAACTGGTAGAAATTATCAGAGAGAACATGCGTTGGGATTTTCAGAACAGCCTTCTACATTTTCCCATCAACACCATACAGGGATTGCGCCTCCATGCTTGTTGGCAAGAACAATTGGATGAGCGGCGGGGCACCTTCCGTCCACAACCTCGCATAACGGGACCAAATCCCCGAAATCATCATACCGCGGAGTTGGTGGCAGCGGACCACTTGCTTGCTGACCCAGTACCAGTACCGAGGAGCGGAGCACCACAGGAGCTTGAGGACCCAGCATTGATTGAACGACCCTCCCTTGAAGCAATTACCAGCCCGACGGTCTGTTGGAACTGCCGACAAACGGGGCATCGGTTCTATGCATGTCCAGCGGAGCTGACGCTTTTCTGTTACCGCTGCGGGAAGGCCGACACATACGCACCTGACTGCGCAAATTGCAAAATGCGAAAAAACTTGCCACTGAGTGCCGCGACCACCCGTCGGCACTCCTAAACCCCGGACGAACCAATCCTGACCCCATCACTAGCTATGACCAAGCTCCCGACATGACTCCAATTCTGCTGACTCGCACCGCTAAACACAGTTCTCTCGAAGTTCCACAACCGACGCCATCGTTCGCCGAGGCCAACGCGCAGGGAAATGATAGCGAGGCGAAAGTTCCTTGGCATGTCAAACCTTTCCACGTCAGGCTGCGGAATTATTTGGCTACTCGACAGCGCATCTTCCATGAGGAGTTGGCTACAAATGTCCCACCGCGAAGAAAGCGAGCCACGCGTCGGATGCGGAGCTTCTGGAGAAAAGTCAGGCAGTCGAGGAAGGTGCTGAAGGACATACACTTAGACGAATTATTGAGGGATGACGTTCGGCCATATGCGTCAGTACACCTCCTGCAAAAACGAGTGTCAGGCTTAGTCGATACGGGAGCCAGTGTGAATTGCATATCCGCCGAGTTTGCAGGGGAGGTACTGGCAATGCACGCGGACCAAATCCATCATTTCACCTCCTGATTAAGCACGGCGGACGGAACTCGTCACTCTGTAGTGGGAAAAATTACGACGGATGTCACCTTTAAAGGAGTAATTAAACCTCTGGAATTTTACATCATACCTCAATTAACCCAGAATCTTTATCTAGGAGTGGGTTTCGTTCGAAAATTTAACCTGGCCCCGGCACTGTTTTCCGGTACGACCCTGGAGTCCGTCACCACCGTTCCTGACCAATCTCAACCCACTCACTTATTACGACATACACTGTATGTAAATCAGCAACTGCGTCTTGACTCGGCTATATCGGCTTTTCCATCGCATGAGAAGGAAGGTCTCGGGCGGACTGCACTGGTGTTCCACACTATAGATGTGGGGGATGCTAAACCCATAAAACAGAGACATTTTGCCATATCTCCGGCGAAGGAAAAGTCGTTATATGCCGAAGTGGATCGAATGCTAGCATTAGGCGTAATCGAAGAATCACAGAGCGCGTGGGCTTCCCCAGTCACCTTAGTTGTCAAGCCGAACAAGGTCCGGCTATGCTTAGATGCCACACGCTTGAACGCCGTCACTGTCAAGGACGCATACCCTCTACCGTTGATTGAAGGCATTTTGAGTCGGTTGCCTAAAGCCCACTTCATCACGAGCTTAGACCTCAAGGACGCCTTCTGGCAAATTCCTTTAGACCCCGGTTCAAAGGAGAAAACAGCCTTCACAGTCCCAGGTCGGCCCCTGTATCAATTCGTGACCATGCCATTCGGATTGTGCAATGCCCCCCAAACAATGACGCACCTTATGGATAAGGTGATACCACCTCATTTGCGGCACCAAGTTTTCGTTTACTTGGATGATCTGCTGCTTATAACCGAGACCTTTAACGAACACATCGACCTGCTTCAGGAGGTGGCTCTGCACATACGGAGGGCAAGGTTAACCATCAACATACAGAAGAGTCAGTTCGTGATGACGGAGGTGAAGTATTTAGGTCACATCATTGGGCATGGCCATATCAAGACCGATCCGAACAAGACTCAAGCGATTGACGTTTTTCCATTACCCAAGACCACCAAGCAATTACGCCGATTCTTAGGCTTATGCGGATGGTACCAACGTTTTGTACGGGACTATGCCACCATTACCACTCCTTTGACCGACATGCTGCGTAAGGGACGTAAATTCGTTTGGGAAGAGCCCAGCTTGCGAGCCTTTGAAGAGCTAAAGAAGAGTCTGACTACAGCCCCCGTACTGCACAGCCCGGACTTTGACAAACCGTTCTCAATCCATTGTGACGCGAGTCAACATGGGGTGGGAGCAGTCTTAGTCCAGGTTGCACAAGACGGCGAGGAGAGACCTATAGCCTTCATGTCTCACAAGTTGAACCCAGCCCAGCGAAATTACACGGTCTCCGAGCAGGAATGTCTAGCTGCGGTGTTGGCAGTGAAACGCTTCCGAGCCTATGTGGAGGGACACACCTTTGAAATCGTTACGGACCACGCTTCTCTGAAATGGCTAATGAGCCAGACTGATCTCAACGGCAGATTGGCCAGGTGGGCACTGAAATTACAGGCATTTGACTTCACAATTCACCACCGAAAAGGAAGCCAGCATGTAGTCCCCGACACCCTATCCAGAATGTTCACCCCCTGAAGGAGCCGAGTTGGTCCAGGAGGACGACAGCCCCCAATTGATCGATCTGGACCATCCTGCCTTCAAGTCAGCCAGCTACACCCAACTGATTCACACCCTCCAGAATCAACTGTCCCAGCTTCCTGAACTGCGGTTGACGGATGGGTTTATTTATAAGCGGATGGGACACGCATCCGGAGACCCCATACAAGAAGAAGAACAGTGGAAGTTGTGGGTGCCCGAAGAATTAACCACTGATCTTATCAGACGGGCTCATGACCACCCATCAAGTGCGCACGGCGGATACGGTCGTACACTTAGGCGGTTGAAAACCTGTTTCTTTTGGCCTAAGATGGCACAACAGATAAAAGCGTACGTAGCCTCCTGTGAGCTATGCAAGTGCACTAAAGCGCCCAACACCATTCTTCGGCCTCCCATGGGTAAGGTTGAGGTTCCCGAACGTGTGTTCCAGCGCTTGTACATTGATCTTACCGGTCCTTACCCTCGATCTGCTTCTGGTCACACGGGAGCTGTCGTGGTCCTGGATCAGCTCTCTAAGTTCCCTATCATAGAACCACTGCGTAACATGCACACTGGACCTATACTCAGCTTCTTGGAAAACCGAGTCTTTCACATGTTTGGAGTTCCGGAGAAACTTGTCTCCGACAACGGGGTCCAGTTCACCTCAAGCAAGTTCCGAGACCTAATGTCCAAATACGGCATCATTCACCAACGAACCGCCGTCTATTCACCACAAGCCAACGCATCCGAACGACTGAACCGTACGCTCATAGCGGCCATTCGCGCCTATGTCCACCCAAATCAGAAGGACTGGGATCGCAAGTTGTCCGCCATCACTAGTGCTCTGCGCTCGTCGTACCACGCCACTACCGGCATTTCGCCGTATTTCGCATTGTTCGGCCAGTACATGATCCGTCATGGAAGCGCTTACCGGCTATTGCGGCAGCTGAAATCGCTAGAGGACCCAATCGTGGTTCTGGAACCGCACGAAAAGCTCCAACTTCTGCGAGATCAACTGTGGGAGAAGATTGAAGAAAGTAGACGGATGGGGGAGGAGCGGTACAACTTGCGATCCCATCCTTCTGGCTTTAAGGCAGGCGACGAAATATATCGTCGAAACTTCCGGCAGAGCGATGCCACCCGACATTACAATGCCAAACTAGACAAGAAATTCGTGAAGTGTCGAGTCCTACAAGTAATAAGCCCCACCCGATACCTCATCGCGGACATGGCTGGTAAAACCCTGGGAATTTACCATGCAAAAGACCTTCGACGATGAAGTGCAACTATTTCACGCGAAAGAAAAAACCATGGCTTACCTAAATCTCTGCCTGGACGAAGACCTCCGAGTAACACCTGACTCCCTACTGTATAGCCACTATCGAGTCTTCACTGAAATTGTTGTAGCCTATTCCTCTAAATCGACCTTCGACCCGCCACGGCCCCAACCAAGACCTTTTACATAGGAGGCGGGATCGGAGTTACTTCGATTTTGGGGGGGGGGGGGGGGGGGGGGAATGTGTAATGTGACGCCTACGCCCGGGAATCGAAGTGATTCCGATCCCGAACCCTGGCAATCGGCCAGATATGTATGACTTCGAGGTGCAAGCAGACTTCATCTTTCGTGCGGATATCATTGCGCAGAAAATATTTTTTTCAAATATTTATATCTGTGGATATAAATATTTGAAAAATAAAATTAATTAAACACCGACACATTTCGAAGCATATCTATCTGGCAATGCCTCCCACAGTTGCCATCCAAAACATCGAATAGATAGAAAAGTGGAAACTGGTTGGAAGTGTCATTCGTCATATAACCTTCAAAGTGGCGACTAACCCTCACGTGCAAAGTGGCATACCTAGCTGCGGTTCAGCTAAGTTCCAACGGTGTGGTCGTTCAAAGCGACAGTGGAAGTGACTTATTCTCTGTGTCGGGTTACTTGGATTCGATAATTGCACAGTTCTGGCGTTTACTGGAGCAGTCTGGCGAATTTTATACTCACTTAAAAATAATTGACGAGTTGTGTACTGTAGTTGAACTACTAACAGTGATAACAAAACACAATTGGCATATTTTTCGCATAACCGATAAAGTTCTTGGAAAGATTCTTATTGATCTTTTTGCTCAATCGGCTTTTATTCGTAATTTCATAGGCCCGACGATTGAGGTCGAGAAACTTAAAAAAAAGGATTGAAGAGCTACACAGTCTGCATTTCCTACTTCAACAGGACAATTGGAGGGATTTTTGTGCGTGTCACGGACCGGAAGGCTATTTAACCTCGGACCGATGGATACTGCAAGGAGTTGGACATTATCGTGGACTGCAATTATACTGATGTTTTACACAGTATGTACTTTATCCAAATGCAAGTAAATGGAATACTAGGGTATGCTTTATTAACTCTTGCATTGAAATGAATCTCGGTATCGACGTAAATCTTAAAAATGCACCTAAATTCAGACAGGTCATGCAAGAAGGTACCATCAGCCTACCTGTTATGACATAGTTATTATAGTTTTTCTTTGCATGATAACAGTTTGATATAAATTGAAGGAAAACAATGATAAGAGATTCTTTCACTAGAAAATGTAAAATATAGGGCATCGATTTCTACGAACTAGTTCCAATAGAATTTTAGTTTGAACCCAGATAGACTGAACAATAATAGGTAACTGATACATCCAATTCTGTAGAATAGTACAGTAAAGTTGAAAGAAAAATTAAGTGAACGGCATTGAATAAAGACTAATGAAAAATAAAAATTAGACGAATCTAAGCTAAATTTAGATTAAGCACATTTAAATTTATATTTAATTGACTACTAGCTAGCCACAACTAGGTCTTAAAAAATTTACACAATCATTTTACCGAGAATAATAGTTAAAATTTCCACAATAATATATTGATAGATTAGAAAAATAATATTGCTCATCCATTTTGCAAATAAGCCGATACATATAAATTGAATCATGCCTTAAAACGGGATTGAGGTCAACAATTAATTTGTATCAACATGTATTTTGACCAGAGTTCATCTGGCAACGTTATTCATACAGAATATTTTTTTGTTTGGAAAATAAGAGGCAGGAAGGTCTAGATATAGAAATTCCTATGCACGATTTTTATAAACAAATCAAATGCATTTATTTTCTTTGTGTTTTTATTCTTCCATAATGACACCAGCCAACATCCATAAATCTTAAAAATTAATTTAATTAATAATTTAATTGAATTCATAGTTGATTAAACATAAGTGATATTCTAGAATGTTTGCCTAAAAGCACGCTAACACTTAAAATGTTTTTAAGTTAACTAAATTGTTTATAATTATCAGGAAACTAGAGTTAATTGTCAAGATCTTAAGACATTCCTCCAAAACAAGTCTGCTGTAAATAATCTTCGGAAAAATTTTTGAATAATGCTTAGAAGTTTGAAAGAGTTAAGAGTTAAGTAATAAAAAAAAAAAAGAAAACATCTTCAGTAAAATCAATAATTTATTAGATATACAATAACTATTGAAGGCTTTCAATATTTTCTAATATAGCTAAACATAGTGGCCAAAGTATGAGTCAATAGTAGAAAATATTCAATTAGTTCAGTATAAATATTCCAAGTTGAACTTCAGGATAGTTCTAAAAGAACTTGCATCTTTTATTTATTATTGAATCAATTAGCAAATATAGGTAATATTTTAGAAAAGATCAAACTTATACAAGGTCAAGAAAATTTAATTGTTAAAAACTATAAAAAAATGTTACATTATAAAGGCAATTAATGAAGTTGAACCAAAGATATTTTCTTGATTACACTGCCACGTTATCAACTAATAGCCAAGGAAATAACAAAGTTGCATTATTTAAATGAAATCTGCAAACATGAGGTTTGAATGTCAGAAATTATAACTAGAAAAACGACGTATTTACAAACTAAGCTAAATAATTGTAAGCAAAACCTATTAGAAGTATTGACAAAACAAAATGTAACTTCACCTATAGATGAACAATTTCAATCATGTTGACAACATAACAGATTATTCTTTAAATAGACTGTTAGTTTTCAAGTTACATCTAATTTTAAAAGTAATAATAAAAAAAAAACATGAATTGCTAGCTAATTAATCGACTTTCCTTTTCAGTGGCTCTTCTTTTTCAGCGGGAAAGGAAGTGCAGGGTAGGTATGCCGTCGCGAGGGTAGGGTTTAGAAAAATCTGCTGAGGTCGGTTTCGCGTCGCGCGCGGTACGCGGTACCTTTGTTGTTTTGCCGTTTTATTAGAGTAGCTTTCGTCGGGTTGAGTTAACGTAGTATACTTTTCGGTACCGCGTCGGGAATTCGGGAACGCGAAATAAAAATTAGATTTTGTTCCTTTTGGCTGGTTATGAGAAGAAATACGGAGTAACGTAGAATAGGTTTCCTCTCCGTATGGTTTTGTTTGTAACGCGTTTGAAAACGGGCGTGTATAGGTGGCTGAATTATGTAAATGAGCGTAACCCATTCGGAGACCCGCGACCGAAATCCTCTCCGAACTAGCTGGCCGACAAGCAGCCACCGCGTGAATGGGTTACGGTGCACGGATTGGTTGACCGGTTGGTACCATCCGTTGGCACTACTCAGACTTAACGTCTAGAACCGATGAGAGGTCGGTTCCGCGTTCGGACGAAAAATGCTAAATCATTACATATATTAACTTAGAATTGGTGGAATGCCTCTGAATTTGAGATGAAGTTTTGTAATGGAAATAATTGTATCTATGGGATTAATAATCAAATGCGTAGAAGATAAAATAGTATTGGAATATTTTAAGGGGCCTATAATTAGGCCAACGTTATTTTTCTGTATAACATATTTTACATAGTTACAGGGATGTAATGTTTGCAGATGATAAACCTAAATCTCTTGAGAAGAAAAATTAATGAGGATTTAAATAGAAACGGTTCAAGGCGCGTAGGTAATAAACTAATCATAAATACGCGTAAATCTAAGTGAATAAACCAGATATCTCCTTAACTATAAAAAGTTATCAACAACATATTTTTCTGCTTTAGCACTACAGCCCCTTTCAGGACTTCGCTTAGAGATAGTTAGAGTATCTCATTATCTTTATTGAATATATCGGCACTCGAGAAGATGCTATGGTGAGTACCACGCTTTGGTCATTGATCCATCCACCCAGCTGCGATACGTCCTGATTTTCAACCAGTACGTATTATAACTGAACGGGCTTGTAATCCTTCCGAAGAATCACTCGAAACAAATCTCGTTGTCGCCAACAGGATTCGAACCGGGACCTTCGGCTTACGCAGCGAGCACTCTGCTACCCTACACGGTCAACTATCAAAAACATATAGAAAAGAGCAATGCGAAAATATTCAAGCTCGATTATAAATGAATAGCTATCATGGAATACTCGTATAAATACAGTAAATTTACATTTTGCATCAAGTTCTTTTGAAATATTCTAAATGATACTTACGGCTTGTTGAGCTGAATATGGAAGCAGTTAATCGAATGCTGAAAAAGATTAAGACAGAACTACCGCTAGTCAAGAATTATATCATTTCGCGAATCTTCTTTCAGGCAGTTAATATAATCGGAAAAGGTCAAGGTTCTTCATAAGGATTTAAATCAAGTCAAGTTGAAACTATTATTTGTCCTCTTAGGAACTGTGATAGCCATTCTTACCCCCACAAGATCAAGAGATGATCTCCGGATAACTTTTGCACGAACAAATAGGAAACTCTGTGATCCGATTAATTTGGGCATGGGGGAATTCAACGAGCTACCAGTTAAAAGTAAAGACATCGTCATTCGTTGTGTTAGAAAAGTTTCGATGGAACACGACTTGAATCAGGCACAACTACAATGCGGTTTCTGATATTATCTTACAGATGAGTAATACTTTTACCAGTAAATTCAAATATTGGTATTATTTTGTCGATTTTAAAACTTATTTCTGTTTGAATATGTTAGCATCCCTTATAACATCTACCTTAATGCCGCCTAGGAACCCAAATGTAATAGTTGCTGAAAGTTTGATAAGATGGCTGAATGAATACCAGTGAAAAGTACTTCTTCCTTTTCTTATGACATGTTTCACATATTTATTAACCCCGAAATACCCTCTACCTGTTAATAGTAGTGGTATCCTGATGTCCTACTTATTTTTTTACTTTAGCACTACAGCCTCTTTCGGGCCTTGGCTTAGAGATAGAGTATCTCATTATCTTGATCGAATGTATCGATACTCGGGAACGTTATATGGTCAACACCACGCTTTGGCCGTATGTTCGTCTACCCAGCTGCGATATGTTCTGACTTTAAACCAATACGTATCACAACTGAACGGGCTTATAGTCCGTCCGAAGTATCACTCGAAAGAAATCTCGTTGTCGCTAACGAGACTCGAGCCAGGGATCTTCGGCTTACGAGGTGAGGGCTCTAACCATTACACCACGTGGCCTACGCAACCTTACTTATAATTTTGTTGAAATTTGATTAGGACAAAGGTGTTAATAAAAAAGTTTTAAACTAATATCTTTGTATTGTGATAGTAGAATCCCATCCATAATCATGATTAAATCCGAAATGAATAACGAATAACGAAGGCTGTTTGAAGAAGCTAAGTATCCATTCAGATCCCATTGTCCATTGTTTAAATCTAAAACCAAAAAGTTAAATCAAAATTCTCCCACTACACAGATACCGAAATTTAAATATCATCTCATAGTAATCATCCAATAAATTTCAGAAAGTGCTGAAATCTGACACATTCACACAACCACTACAAACACACTTTCCTGCTTCTAAAACCAAAATTAAGAAGATATTTTCCACTTAATTGAAATATTTTATGCTCCCCTTCTGCTAGAATCTCATTAAAATTGCAAGCATAGCTACGTTAAATTAACAATCAACATTAAATAAAACAAATAGATTAACCTGCAGAAAAGTGCAGTCATTGATCATTTATTTCGGCCATTGCATATTCGAAAAGCTTGTGCAATTAAACACTTGGAAAAAGTATCTGAAATCGTTGGAAATCAGGCAATGCAATTCATAAGAACTTATTCATCTGTAAATGAGTGATCTATTTCGGTATAGTTACGTTTTCTATTTTCTAATATTTTTGTCGCTTGTTCTAAACTTTCGTGATAGAAAAGTGTGTTCTTTTCTCCTGGGAGCGAATATTTTGACTCTTCGTGGTGCCAGGTCAGTCCTAAAACAATGTTGAATGCAGAAACATCGTAAGCGTGACATCCGGAGTATCTGTATTGTGGCTTTTTGTTGTATTTGCAGCCGGCAGATTGAGCACCTGTAAAGAACAGAATTAGCTTGCCTGGCAACATTTTGGTTCATGAACTTGCCTATAGGATCGATACATTCCAACGTTAGGGTGCATTTTATCCAAGGCAACATTATGTTTTTGCTGACGAGATGCGAGTCGGTGAAAAAAACGGTGTCCAATATTACCATTCGCATAAAGAGGAAATCATTTGGGTCGGTCTCAAAATAGTCGAACATCTTTGGATGAGTTCGTGTGGAAACTGCTTTAGGTATTGTCCAGCCCAAGACCCCATGCACCTTGGATCGCAAATCATTAAACTCTTTGCTGCTACCACGAATTCGGACATCGTTTTCAGCAAAAAGAATTGATTTGGATCGCGAAAGGGCATCTTTTATTATAAGTGGTCTATACGCACGCATTCGTTCATCAGACACATGAGATGGGAATGCCGATAGGTCGTAAGGGATCACAGTACATTTAGAACTGTTGCAATAAGCTGAAAGGGAATGCATGTCCTCTTCAGATAATCCTAGGTCGTAAATTAATAGATATTCTAACGGAAATTTCGCCGCTACATTTTGTGACAATAAAATGACGGATGCTGCTTGACCATTCCGCACGTATGTGACGATTGAAAAATTTGATTTGGTTCCATTATAGAGTGGCGAGTTGAATCCCAAAAGCGTTATATATTTTTCATCCACAACCAGCTTTTTTACCTCCGTTGTCCGAAAGTTTTCCTATAATATGTTAATTTTAGCTCACATTGAAACAACGACTTAAAGTAAATCATAAGACGCTCTAGCATAGCATTCACAACACATTGAAAAAACTCTCTGATTTTAGCTACCAGCAGATTCGAATTCGAATGGGCTCAATCAATTCAATAGGACGCATGATGACAATAAAATGCGAGCAAACTCCAATAGTTACCTGCAGTTCCTTGAGTTGCTGATGCGTCTGGCTGACTATACTTTTAAGGGAATCATTTTGCTGGCCGGCTGGACTAAACAGTATGAATGCAACACTAGTCACAATTATTCCACACAAAAGCAGCAACAAGTTTTTGGTTCGCATTATTTACAATAGGCAGAATACCGCAGCCTCATTGATAGTCCAACAGCAAGCAATTTTGTAATACAGTTGATCCTGCCATGACTATTAGCGAGTTTATATAGCCCTGCGGCAAATTCACGCTACAAAATTATAGACTTAAACATTTGTAGGATTAACGCAAGCCGAATTGTTATTCTTGAGTATATAAACAATAAGGATGTCAACGACAGGAGAGAGTTTATATGCAAGAACGAATCTAAGTAACACTCTAACTTGAATCACGAGTCTTTTATAAGAGTATTTATGTACCTCAAGCTATGAATTGTTTTCGCGGAGAATTGATTTCACCGTCTTCCATTTCCAGACTTGTATATTTGAGTGGATAACAAACTCGACCACTATCAGCTGTCACAAGAGCTGATTGATATGAAATTTTGACAGTTATGTTGGCAGCAATGGCAAGCCAATGAAGTAAAACTACATGGAAAAAGGTTTTTTCCGAAGCCGACGTAAGATAACAAGCCCTATAACAACAACACCTCCTACCCAAAACTAACGATAGATACAAGCCATATGGTAGCAATTTGCATACCTATCAAAACTGACGATAGATACAAGCCATATGGTAGCAATTTGCATATGTATTAGTCGGCCTACTATGGACAAGCTTCCGGTAGCTGTCACCCAACTGCGGCATTAGCAAATGCTTATATTTCGTCATATATACTATTTTCCGAATAAAAAACGTGCCGAACGCATTCCGTGCATGCTATAAATTCACCTTGTATAGCCCATTGTGCTCCTAAACTTTCCAAGACGAGCAAATGAAGCACACGTTTTGCACCTTCCACTGATAGCTCAGCGTTGAGATGTAAACAAACTCCTATAAATTCACTTTGGAAGGTGATAAAAACTAAACGGGTATAAGAACTGAAATATTTTTCACTTCACTAAGAGCGCTATTGTGTTCTCCGCGGATCATCTGGATTTCACTGTAGAAATCCGTCTCTAAATCGTACAAAATCTCGAATTTTTGTTGGCACCTCCACAATTCTTCATATAACGCCATGTAAGTTAGCCAGCAAAGTCGGCCTACTAATGGTCATGTGTGGTGTAGTAAACGCTGCTGCCATATGGCTTGTATCTATCGTCAGTTTTGATACCTATTAGTCGGCCTACTATGGACAAGCTTCCGGTAGCTGTCACCCAACTGCGGCATTAGCAAATGCTTATATTTCGTCATATATACTATTTTCCGAATAAAAAACGTTCCGAACGCATTCCGTGCATGCTATAAATTCACCTTGTGTAGCCCATTGTGCTTCTAAACTTTCCAAGACGAGCAAATGAAGCACACGTTTTGCACCTTCGACTGATAGCTCAGCGTTGAGATGTAAACAAACTCCTATAAATTCACTTTGAAAGGCGATAAAAATTAAACGGGTATAAGAACTGAAATAATTTTCACTTCACTAGGAGCGCTATTGTGTTCTCCGCGGACCATCTGGATTTCACTGTAGAAATCCGTCTCTAAACCGTACAAAACCTCGAATTTTTGTTGGCACCTCCCCAATTCTTCATATAACGCCATGTAAGTTAGCCAGTAAAGTCGGCCTACTAATGGTCATGTGTGTGGTAGTAAGCACTGCTGCCATATGGCTTATATCTATCGTCAGTTTTGCTCCTACCCCATACAGGGCTTCATGCAGGCCGACTATTTCCGCAAATTGATGTGGCGGTATATAATGAATTGTGGAGTTATCAACGAAAACTCGAGGCTTTGTACGGCTTCAAGACGGATTCATGCAGTGAAATGAAGACGGTCGACAGAGAACAGAATAGCGCTTCTTGCGAAGTAAAAATTATTTCAGTTCTTGCATCCGCTCAGTTTTTATCGCCTCCCAAAGTAAATGAATAGGAGTGCGTTTACTTCTCTATTGAAAATTTGCCTCATCAACCCGTCTTAAAAAGTATACGTGTACAATGAACAGAGGTATAGAAGGAAAAAGCCATGCACAGCACTGTCTACGCGGCTACGAGTGCTGTTGAGATAAGAAGATAGTATTTAATTAATTAATTTATTTATTTTCCAGGATTAGGTCATCTTTAAACTTTATTTGCTTGAGTATTCTTGAAAGGTGCGACAAACGGCTTTAAGGAAAGCGACTGCTCTCCCGAAAAATTACATCAAATTCGACGACCCGTAAAACATAAGATCCCCTTGTTAGTAAAAGAGGAGCGAATTGAAGTAAATAGAGGGAGAATTTAAATTATAAATGACTACTTTTTAATTAATCTATTGTACATAATATTGTGTAGATTAATAACATACAACACTATTAAACAATATTGTGTAGACTAATTATAAGGTAGTTTTTTCACTTTTTCATCATTTATATAAAATGAATCTACATGAAGTCGAGATCAACAGAATAAATTAAAAAAATTCAAATCGGCGATGAAAATATTTAAAAAAATTCATATAAAGCTCCTAAAGCAAATGTGATGGATAACATAGCTTTAGACTGGAATTCAAATAATGAAGATGTACTTTGGAAATTGTAGAAAAAAGATCTAATAATATAATGATCAACAACAGTTTAATTTTTAAAAGCATTCAGATATAGTCAATTATTTTGTTTATTTGATATCGTTGCCCACACAACAAAGCAGGGCTCGACGGTTTTTCAAGAAAAAAAATAATTCAGATGTACTTGAGGTACACCTTTCAACAGACTCAATTCGTTTTCATGCTCATTACTGAGAATTAATCTAATAATGATACATTAATGTCATGCAGGCTATCTTTGCAACCAGTCCCCCTTCTCTTATTTTTTTGCTTTTAGCACTACAGCCCCTTTCGGGCATTTGCTTAGAGATAATTAAAGGAACTCATTATCTTAATCGAATGGACCAGTACTCGAGATATCAAATATTGTATGATTCAGACTAGAAGATAATTAAGAAAAGAAAATACTATGACGATAATTGAGAAGTATCGATGTAAGTCTAGCGAGCAACAAGACAAGACATACAAAATAGTGAAAAGTAGTTATCAGCCCAAAACCACGCTCTCTCATGATGACATCAGCAATATCATCGCTGATGAAATTAAGATTAAGAACATCAGGACATCATATTTCAAGAACCTCTTTAATCCTTCACACAGCTCCAGAACATTGGAGCTTATAGATGCCTGTGTAGAGGATCCATTGGCACCACAAAATCTGGATGAAGTTTCAAAGCCCAAAAGAATAATAAAGCGCCGGGCATCGATGAAATTCCAATGGAGCTCATCAAATATAGTGGCAGCAGTGTTCATAAAGCTATTCACAAAGTCATCCAGCCCATTTGGCAGCAAGAACATATGCTAAAAGAGTGGTGACAAGTTACAGTGCGAAGATTATAGAGGCATATCACTACTTTGAACGCCGTACAGAATAAGATCTTAGAAAATAAAATCGGATCATACGCCAACAGTATTATTGGAAGTATCAAGGTGGTTTTAGAACAGGGAGATCGATAATAGACCAATTGTTCACTGTCAAGTAGGTACTTGAAACCCGCTGAGGGTTCAACATAAACATACACCAAATGTTCGTTGACTTAAAGCAAGCATACGACTGTACTGATTGTAACGTACTGTACCAAATAATGCTTTGCTTTGGCATCCCAGCCAAATCAGTCCGTCTTACTAAAATGACTATTACGTCGACGACCTCCCAAATCCGCATCAATAATCAACTCACTTTGGTACAAATAACGGACTAAAGCAGGGAGACGCGCTGGCCCCATTGCTATTCAATTTGGCTCAGGAGTCCATCATAATGAAGCTACCCGTTGATACACGAGGTAGATGACTAGACAAGTCGAGACAAGTAGTAACCTATGCGGATGACATCAAAATTTTGTCACGGTTATTAACAACTGCCAAAGAACTTTTCCTGAAACTCGTCAGCGAAGCAAAACTAGTAGGGCTACAAATCAAAATAAAAAAAAAAAGCTTATGACGCAGTCGAAGAAAAACACCTCAACTATACAAAATATCACACTTGGCGAATACAGTATCGAAAATGTTAGCAAATTTGTGTATTTAACATAGGTGCCAAAATGACAAAAATGGACAATGAAAGAGACGACATACGCCGAAGAATACAGCTCGCAAATAAAATATTTTATTCAGTTTTGACGATCTTGAAGACTAGCTGCATACACAGGAAAACAAAGCTCCATGTATACAAATCTGTGATAAGACCTATGTTATGTTTTGGGTGTGAAACATGCATCCTAACTCAAGCATCCGAAAATGTATTAAACGCCATCGAGCGACGGGTCCTTAGGCGAATAATCGGAGCGAAACTAAACGGGTACCAATGACAAATTCCATACAACCATGAGCTGTATCAAATTTTTGACGAAGTGAAGGCTTCAACGATTGTAAGACAGCGGAAGCTGCAATGCGCTGGACACATGAATCGTGTTGACAAACAACGAATACTCAAAAAGGGGAGAACTGAAGGCCGGAGACCCGTGGGAAAACTGAGGAAATGCTGGTCTGTTTCGGTTGACGCTGCTCGGATTTCGAAATTGGTGGACGCGGTCAATGGGCCGAGACAGTTGGAGGGGCTATTTGCAGGAAACGGAGGCCCGAAAGGGGCTGTAGTGCTACGAAGAAGAAGAAGAAAATAACGTTGTGCATATCTCATTCAAGTTAATGGACTTCTTTTACATTGATGACCCCAACAAGTAACGCGCGCAATTTCTGATCATCCATGGCAGCAGCGAGTACAGACATTGGTCTTACATAGCATTCTCATTTGTATGAGAAATAGGTGCAATTCACAATTGATTTGTTTTCAGGAACTGCCAAATTTAGACACACAACTAGAAAAAATAATTCAAATATCTCATTCTCATTCAAGCAAATGGATTCCTTCACATTGGTGACGCCAACAAGCAATGCGCGCAGTTTCTGATCACCCCTGGCAGCACTGAATAACGGAGCTGGAACTGCAACAAATATGTTTCTATCTACCGTGCCTATAGAGACTGGCCATTTTGTGTACCGAAAAACTTGCTAACGCCAAGAGTCTCATAAACAGCAGAAGATGATGTATTCTCACTTATTTTGAGCTCTGATCAAGGAATCAATATTCCAAGGTAAGAATTTTCCACTGCATTGTCAATTTCATGATTCTCATCACATTCAAAACCTATGCAAATTGTTTTAGGTAATATAATGCCACCGGCTACCACAATACGAAACAATGCAAGTGGAAACTCTTACTTCTATCCATACCAATATGCCCTTGGCTCCGAGCACATCACGTTGACTGACGTCAAACCGGACGCTGGATTAGTTCCTCTTTTGCTGAATCATCTTGCCGATCATCCTTACAATCATCACCATGAAGGCTATTGCCTTGATATTCTTGCCGACCCTTCGACCCTTATGGAAACTATGACCTCGCCGATCATCACAATGATCTCAGCTCTGTCAAACTGGAAGCATAAGATACCATATCATCATCAATGACACGACAGCCCAAGCCGGGCCTTGGCCTCCAGGATCATCACAGTTCCGTGACCCCGATGCCGGTTGTTTACTCCCAACAAGGATCTGGTGTCAGCTTCTATCGTGTCTTCTCATCGAGTCCTCGGTCTTCCCGCTGGACTTGTGCTCTAACCGTTAGAGTTTTTTTTGGCTAGTAGGTTTTCTTCCATTTTTTCTACATGGACCGCCTACTGCAATTTGCGTACTTTTACGCAAGAAGAAACAGATGGATTGTCAAATACTTCATACAACTCATCCTTGTAACGTAGTCTCCACTCTGTTCCTTGCTTCACTGGGCCGTCAATTTTCCGGAACACTTTGCCTTCAAATACATCCACTGCCTTTTCGGATTCGCTCGTCGGGGTCCATGTTTCACTTCCATATAATAGCACAGGTTTGACCAGTGTTTTGTAAACGTGGAGCTTATTTTGCCTGTGCACCACTCTGGACCCTAGAATGGGAAGTAGAGAGTAATCAGCTTTATTTGCGGTGCTTATGTGGGGTCCAACCTCATCCTTTTCGGGGAATCTTCTACTCAGGTTGGCTCCAAGATAGATAAAGTTATCCACACTTTCAAGATAATAGTCACCTATGGTCAGGTTTTGTCGAGCTGGAGGTTTCTTCCTCGTTTGAGTCATGAATTCAGTTTTAGTTTCATGAACTCGTAGTCTAATGCGGTTTGTTTCAGATTTTAGGCTCAGTAAAGGTCCTTTGGCGTTTAAGATTGAACGTGCCATAATATTGATGTCATTAGCAAATGCTGCCAATTGTGTGGACTAGTCTCATCATTGTCACCAAATGATCAATCTCATTGTTGATTACTCGGTAACATCCTCACGTTGCATCACCACATCCACGCTGGTGAACCCATCGCTATCATCAACCGGGTTACTAGGATGTAATGCAGTAGAAACTGTCAAATCGACCTCGTCGATAGTGTCAATGACAACGTCGACCCCAACAACAATCAAGTTCCCGTTAATTTACTATTGAGGCCCATTTGGACATATTCTATATGTACCCAACACCAACGAAAGTGTAACAAGCCCTCCAGGCAAAATTTGCGTTTGCAGTAGCGCCTAGCTCCCATGAGCTGTCAGCCTTCTTCGGCAGAATGCAAATGTTTGTATGGCGTGAATATATTCTATTTTTCACATTAAAAAAGGACAAAACACATTCCTGTACGCCCACTGTACACCTATACTGCAGAATAGCTAAGTGAAACACACGCTCGACTCCTTCCACTGGCAGCTGACTTGAGGAGGTAAACAAATTCTTAATCTTTTAACTTTGAATCTCAATAAAACATGAACGGAAGCTTGATTTCACCATTGAAATTTGCTTCAAACCCATTCAAAACCTCGGTTTTCATCGACACGTCCACATTTCTTCATGTACCGCCATACAAATTAGCGAGAAAAGTCAGCCTACATGTGGTCATGAATGTGTTAGTAGGCCTTTCAGGTACATGGCTTATTAACCTGTATTAAGGTTTTGTATGTACTTATCCAGCTCTACCTCGACTACCAACACTTCAGCTTTTTGCTCAAACATACGGCATTGCTAGTCATAATTTCGGTCGTTATACTTCAACCTCACCTCAATATGTCGTTCCACAGCCAAGACGTGAATATGCACCGCCATAAACCCCGCTGCCACTTTGTTCTCCTCTGAAAAAGAGAAGAATATGGTATTCCAGGGATCATAAGTCGATTCTTATCCATGTTTGAACACTGCCCTAGCCATTTCAAAATCCTTGCCTCTACTCACCGAGCGCTGACCAGTAAATCTTATACTTTGGGCGCATGTTGCTGGCTGGTCTTCAATTCTGTTCAAAGCATTCCTCGAAATCGTATTCAATCTCTGTTAGAAGCCAACTTAAGAAGGGTTGCATAAATTGGTGTTATTTTCGAAAACGATCATATCAGACCAGACGTTTGGAGTATATACTATGATACCCGGCTCGAGAGCGTAAATGTTAGGAATCAGTAAGTCATAAGTCTTCATGAATTGCTCCACAGTCTCGGCTTGAGAGAGTAGGACAACTAAATAATTCTTTAGACCAGGTCGTAGTTTCTTCGGTGATGAAAGTGTGCATCTATTTGCTTGGCCACGGTTTTTTTTCTTCTTCTTCTTCTAAGCACTACAGCCCCTCTCGGGCCTTCGCATCCTGCAAATAGCGCCTTCAACTGTCTTGATCCATTGACCGCCTCCATTTTCGAAATCGGAGCAGCGATGAACTATCTTCGTCGACCGAGTCAGACCAGCGTTTCCTCGGTTTCCCCACTGGTCTCCGGCCTTCAGTTCTTCCAACGAATACCATTTTGGGTTTTGTCACGCAAGTGATTATAGACTATGTCCATTGCTGTCGTGAGGAAGAAAATATATTTTATATCCTTAATTTAAAATTCCGTGCCTTCAAGTTCATTCACAAGACAAACAAGAAATCATGTGATACAGTGGTATTCCAAATATAGTACTGCGACATTTGCCTGAGGTAGCTATTAGAAACTATTGCATAGTGTTCCATAACTTTTTGAACAATACGCTTTTCCCAAACCAATCAAGAAAGTCAAAGTATTTCTAATCTTAAAGAAAGGAAAGGAATTTTCATGCGCAACGAGCTATCGCCAAATCAGCAAGGAGTTTGAAGTGACGTTCAACAAAGCGTAAAACATCCACATAGAAAAATTTGAGTTGATGCTGAATTGCCAATTTGGATTTGCCCATATATGCAACAGCGAAAGTAATCAGACAAATATTAGAAACTAAATAATAGAGAATACAGGTATATTGCAGTGTGTCTCATTGATCTGAAGAACACCTTCGATACCATATGTTTAGATGGGCTAATTTATAAACTCCTTTAGGACCAGTTCCCTAGAAACCTTGCCTCCATTATGTGCAGTTTTTTCTACGTTTGCTGATAATTTAATAACTTATATGTCAGATCGAAAAGCTGCAGAGATTCAAAGCCATTTTCAAAACATGTGCGAAGCAATTTTGTTTCGGATTACGCTGGGTTTGACCAGCAAAGACCTGAAACGCAATTGGAAGAATTTCCACATTATGGCTTGTGAGGGTAGTTGAGAAAGTGTTCCAAATGAATTCTGTATTTGAAACCTCGGTGTTTATCTCCAACAGCGTCTGTACTATAATGAACATGTCGAAATCATGCTCAGTAGAGCACAAAATCTGGTCATGTCGCTTCAACGACTCTCATTCAAGAAACAATGATTAAAAGGTCAAAGTGATTTCTTACAAGACCCTGGTTAGTCCAGTCTTGACATATGCATGTCAAGTGTGGTGCAATCAGAGAGTTGTAAACAGTACAATGGAAAGATTGAGTTTTTGAAACAAAACGTAATCGTGAATGTACTGGTCTATACAGAAAGCCTGAAACGGATTGGAAACACTATATATTGGATCGCAGAATTGATCAAACTGCTAAAATGATGTGAGCTGACACCTTAAATTTGAAATTACTTTGAAAACATATGTATTACAGTCTGTAATTGTGAACGAAAATCTCTAGGCTTTGCAGCCGCTACAATGGAAATATGCATTTGCTACGTGTGTTGAGGCTGGTCGAGCTGGAACGTTGTAATATAGGTATTGGTGGTTAAATAAATTTAGTCATATTATTCGTGATTTGCATTTTATCGTTTCTCTTTATTGGTTTTTGTTACATTTAATGTTATAGCTGCTTGTGTTAACAATTCTTTTTGAAAACTAGAGACAAGTTGTAACATGTAGGTTAGAGATATTGTGATGTTAATATATTATGATAAGATAAAGGTTCTTGATTAGAATTAAGTTAGAACATATTAGATTATCACTATTTTTTCGTGTTCTTGATATTAGGTTCAATTTTTTCAAAAAAGTTGGTTGGTTTTTTCTCTGTTTTTCCAATCAATTTATACGTAATAATTACCATTTGATTAATTATATTGTATTTTCGATTCATTTGTAGTTGTGATTTTGTTTAAACTTAGAGTACCGAGAGGGATTCTCCTAATTTTTATGAGACTTGCTTTTTAAAATTTATGAAGATTGATGAAATAAGGTGCATTTAAATTTTAATCCAAGTTCATTCAGAATGCAGATTAGAATATATGAAACTAGTTTTCGTTCCCAACAGAACGTGACCAAAACGTAGTATCACAATACCAAAAAAAGTGATTTGAACTATCCAAGATCTTTAAGAGTAAATGTTTGAACCAACCGGAAGTTGCTGTTGTTTGGTATTTCGATACCAAACAACAGCAACTCCTATCGCAGTTCAGCAGCTTCTTTTGAGAAGTTCGTTCTGATATCAAGTTAATTGGTTTTTTTCTTGTGTTTCTTGAAAAACGGCAAATGTGGGCTCTACTTCGAAATATTTGGGCATTTCTCGAATGTAATGTAGCTGTGGGAGGCAGATCCTTGAAAAGTAAATCTGCCAGCTTTATTTCCATTTCAGATAAAACGTGAAAGCGCTATCTACTGGGGGCTAAGCTTTCATGCACAAAATCGGTTTGCTGTTGTATTTACATGTACGTACACTTCATGAAAGAGAAATCTTTTGCCCATCTGATCAAAATGAAAGCTCATCACCTTGCATTCAATTCAAGCGCCTATGCAGGGGAATATTTGCCGATTCAATCTCTTTCCTACATTTCTCCATGAAAGCGTTTGCGATACCGATAAGTTGAGAATTTGTTCTATGTGCACTCACTTGATAGCTCATACGCTCTGCTCCGAACCAGGTAATTCACATATTGACAGCCAAAAATTTGGCGTGGTACTGGTAATAATTATTTGAAGAGACATTCTGCAAATATGCCATAAGAAGCCCTTTTACTACAATATCAGTGGCAAGATATAGGAAAAAATAAAGAAGACACCAATTTGAAATTTTAAATGTTTTTACTCAAATGTCAAAATTATTTTTCTATTGATTAATTAATATTTTCAAAGTGTAAGGATCCCTCCTATAAATTAAATTAAAATAAAATATTAATAGCATTAAATACCTTTCACCCTTTACCTATTGATATCCTTCACCCTTTGATAACATTAAACACCTTTCAGCGTTATCAGTTATCAAGCTGTATCCTACTTCGGAGGGGGTACAACTTTTTTTAAAAAATCCGCATAGAAAATCTATAGTTAATTATAAAAAACTTTTAGAAAAAAAAGAAAACCGACTTCGGAATGCCCTAAAAAGGATGAAATAAATTTTATGGAAGCGGTGCCATATCATGTTTTCCCCCATTATTTTGTGATGGGGCAGATGATTGAAGTATCTAAGTTGAAATGGGGAAATTGATTTGGCACCGCTTCCATAAAATTTATTTCATCCTTTTTAGGGCATTCCGAAGTCGGTTTTCTTTTTTTTCTAAAAGTTTTTTGTTTCACTCTTTTTAGTGGCAAATATTTTCATTTCAAACATTTCAAAACTGAGTTTCTCGAATACATTGTATCATGTACTCGTATGTTAAAATATAATTTTTACTACAATGCGAAAACCACTACGGCTAAAATCTGCAGCGCTCATAGGAATCGAATTTAATTCTGGTACATTTAATACATGATCTCATCAAACTCTACCTTGATTTTAGATTTCATAAAAATCCAATAAGGATTGTAGCTTTGAGAAATTTTCGAATTTCGAACTTTGCCTAGCCGCCATTTTTATATTCTGAACTGACCCTGAATTGCTTTTTTATCGTTCAACTTTTTTCGACCTTTGAGCGGCCGCCGTTTTGTTTCAAATTGTTCCACTTTGGATTTTTTATTGTGAGCTTTATCACACAATTGAATAAATTCTTGTACCAGTTTTGGTACAAACCGGGGCCATACTATGGTCAGAACAGAAATATTTCTGAAAATTTGGCGAAAATCGAAGCAAAGTTGCGAGCTCCAGGCGCAAATTTTTTTATATCCTATCTACATACAACCAACCATACACACACACACACATATATATATATATATATATAAATATATATATATATATATATATATATATATATATATATTTATATATATATATTTATATATATATACACATATATTATACATATATATATATATATACATATACAGGGTCTGAATAATAAGTAACCTGACTGACCTCCGGAAATTTTTTATTGGCAAATTATGTACAATTTTTCTTTTGAAATCTTCAAAGTAGTCCCCATTGGAGTCGATAACACGCTGATAACGGATTTCCAATCCCCAAACGCTCCTTGGAAGTCGGCAACCTCGATGCTGTCTAGAGCCCTCGTCGTAGCACGTTGAACGTTTTCCAGAGTCCCGAATCGCGTCCCCTTAAGGTGTCTCTTAATCCTGGGGAACAGAAAGAAGTCCGCTGGTGCCATATCCGGGCTGTAAGGAGGGTGTGGCAACGTTGCCCTCGACTGTTTGGCCAACTGCTCGGTGACGAGCAGGCAGGTGTGCGACGGAGCATTGTCGTGATGGAGGATCCACGAATCGGCAATCTCCGGACGGACTCGGCGAACCCGGGCGGTTAGTCGACGGAGCACCTCTCTGTAATACTGGCCGTTTACAGTTTGGCCGGGTGGCACAAACTCTTTGTGAACAATGCCTTTCACGTCAAAGAAAACAATGAGCATCGATTTCACCTTCGATTTGCTCATGCGCGCTTTTTTCGGTCGTGGCGACACCGGTGTGTGCCACTCCGAACTCTGCCGCTTCGTCTCAGGATCGTATTCAAAAACCCACGTCTCGTCTCCTGTAATAACGTGGTTAAAAAACTCTGGTTCGGTTGCTCGATCGTACGCTCCATTTTCACTCCGACGACGTAACTGAACACGCACTCCGCTTTCGCTCGATGCTATCTCTCCAAGCGCTTGGAGGCAACTGCTGCAGCCCGGTTCCCTTTACCTAGAGCCCCACCACCACTACAGCACTAGATACCGGTTAGGGGCAGGCTCAGTCCGGTTACTTATTATATATATATATATATATATATATATATATATATATATATATATATATATATATATGTATATATGTAGATATATAATGTATATATCTATATATTATATATATATAATGTATATATCTATATATTATATATATATATGTACATGCATCTACACATATATATTACATACATACAATATATGTTCATATATATATATATATATATATATATATATATATATATATATATACATACATATATATATATATATATATATATATATATATATATATATATGTGTGTGTGTGTGTGTGTATGTGTGTATAGACATATGTATTTATATATGTAAACATAAAGTTCACTCCGCAATCAATTTCAAGAAATTTACTTAAAAAGATCCTTCTTAGCCGTACAACTCGTTCACGTTTATTCGATACCCATCGCCTTCGTTTTCAGATAACTATAGCACCTAATTTTCATGAAAGTTTCAACATAATTATACTCTACAGTTGAATGAAAACCCGGCTATGCATTTTCATCTGTAAAGTTATGATCAGATATAGAAGGAAAAGTATCTCTTTTTAGGTTGCGGTTCTCGCCGGTCTTTAGTGTGGAAATTACGAATTTTAGATTTCTGGGCATATGTTATAATGTATAATATTAACTGGAAAGTAACGAGTCAACTCTATAATTTGCAATCACTCAGTCCTTATTATTTCTTCGGGGAATTTTATAAATCCTAGGTGTAACGTTTACATCTAAGGATGTAAGAAGGATCCTTTACTAAGCTCATCGGTAAGCAAAGAATGAATTCGGAAGAGAAAAGCATTCTGAAATGTTCCCTCTAACTTTTGTTGAATTGTATTTATGCCACATTTAGAAGTAATTTATTGGTTATTTCCGGTAGAAACTATTGACTAAAATATACCGTTTATGCAGAAAATTAAGGATACTGATCATTTTCATCATCCGTCACTAGAGGACTCGGTATCTCCATCAAATCCTTGAGGAGTGCTAACTAATTGGCACTTTTCGTGCGAAAGATTATTTAAATTCAATTTCTCTACATCAATGTATCATATTGAACTGTTAATATCTACAGAGTCCTAGGAAGGATTACAATTCTGTTCCGATACATTTTAGATCAATATATTGTCCTTCATTTGAAACATCTACAATCAAAATCCTTACACCCGTCGATCAGTTATGCTGAAAAACCCGGGTGAAAATCGGAAATTTTTTAGTTTTAACGGTAAAAGTCCTTTACCGTTACTTGAATTTCTTATCCTTTAAACGGGACCCAACTGGAAGAAAGACGCATCATTTGCCAAAAAACAGGACTCTCCTATCCTTCCCCGCTTAAAAGTTATGCGTGAACATACAAAAAAAAAGCAAAAAAAAATATACGCGATGAATTGATAACCTTCTCTCTTTTGGAAGTCGGTTAGAAATTTTAAATAGAGTTTACTGAAACATACCATTTCAATAATAATAATAATAATAGAACTTATAATGACAAATGATAATAATTTTCATAAGTGTAGGAAATAATAGCTCAGTCAATACAGTAGCATTAAACCTACCAACATTTTGTAGCAATTTACCGGAATAATGGTTTACTATTGCTGAAGCTAATTTCTCATTAAGAGGAATCATATATGAAGCCACTTAATTCGAATACATAATAGCTTCACTACCACCAGATATGATTGAATCTGTATTCGATATTATTAAAAATGGTACAAATAATTCAACAATTCCCTATAGAATTTTAAAAAGAGTATTAATAGAAAGACATTCGCTTTCTGAAAACGAACGATTGGAAAGACTTCTATCTAATACAGAAATGGGTGATCAAAAACTATCAGAATTCTTTCGTAAATTAAAACAAAATGCGGGAAAATCTAACACTGTTTCTGATGAATTAATTTTAAAATTATGGCTCAGGAAACTCCCTGCCTTCATCCAAGCGATCATGAAAATCCGATCTCGAAACGATTTACAAATTAATAAACCCCTATAAAAATTCACAAATCAGTGCAATAGTAGCACCTTTAACAATTCAAAACCAATAATATCTAGCGAAAATAATTATCTGACAATAGCCAAAATTAGGAATGAAATCAAAGACATCAAAGAAATTTTAAAGAATCTTAGCTTAAATTCTCAAAGATTCAATATCAACCCATACCAATTACAATATTAAAAATAATAATTTTCGTTACAGAAGTCGGTCAAGGTCAAAAAGCAATGTTAGAATAAATACAAATAACAACAATAAAACTCACGAATTTTGTTGGTATCACATTAAATTAGGCGATAATGTCAATAAATGCATAGCGCTATGCAATTTCAAAATTAATGATTTAAACTAAACTCCGTTATTTACGCGGCAGATAACAGAATAAATCAAGCCACCTATTTATTAAGGATCCATTAAGAGAAATAAATTTTCTTATATATTCAGGATCTGATGTCTCTGTTCTTCCTCAATCCGTACCACTTTTAAACTAATAACGGCCTATCACCAAATTCCTGTTGCTCCTGAGGATATCCATAAAACAGCAATTATAACTCCTTTTGGCTTATTTGAGTTCAAGGGATGCGGCTCAAACATTTCAAAGGAAGTATTACGTGGTCTCGAGTTCGCTTATGTTTATCTTGATGATATTATTATATTTAGTAAATCACATAAACGACATAAAGAACATATTAGAGAAGTATTTAAACGCCTTACAAATCACGATTTAAAAATTAAACTATCTAGGTGTATTTTTGGTATCTCTAAATTAGCCTTTTTAGGTCATGATATTTCTGCTGAAGGAATTTAACCTTCTGCATCTAAACTGGAAGCTATTACCAATTTTACAGCTCCAAATTCAGTCAAATCAACTCAACGTTTTCTCGGAATGATAAATTATTATCATCGTGTTGTATCAAGCTTGGCAAAAATAATCGCACCAAATTAACAACCACTTGACAATAATACAAAAAGATAAAAAAGCTCATAAATATTTCTCTTGGCCCATACATTCTCAAGAAGCATTCAAGAAAGCAAAAGAAGGGTTAGCTAAAGCTACATTATTAAATTACGCTAAAGCCAATGCACGAATCTCAATAGCTACTGATGTATCCAATTCAGGAGTAGGAGCAGTACTTCAACAACATATCAATAATATTTGGCAACCATTAGCCTTCTTCAGTAAAAAATTAAATGTAGCTCAACAAAAATATTCAACTTTCGACCGCGAATTACTAGCTACTCGTATTTATTCATTTTCGCTATTTTCTTGAAAGTCGAAATTTCAATGTTCTTACAGATCATAAACCATTAACAGGTATATTTACAACAAAATCAGAAAAAAATCCCCGTCAAGAGAGATACATCGATTACATCTCACAATTTACGACGGATATTAAATATATTTTGGGAAAAATAACGTCGTACCCGACGCACTATCCCGTATTGATACTGGTGCAATTAATGTCAAAGAGATTGACTTAGAACTAAAAGATTTCTGAAATGGTCCTTCTAAATTTAATTCCAAAATTGAACTAACCCAAGCAGAAATCTCTAACGCCATATCTAATATATGGTGTGAAAAAAGTACGGGTACTTTCAGACCTTACGTTCCTTGAAAATTAAGAAGTATTATCTTCAATGCTTTTCACAATCTCTCTCAAACTGGTATCAAAGCAACAAGAAAAAATATAACAAATATTATTTTTGGCCTAAGATGATTCTGACATTAATTTATGAACAAAATCAAAGCAAATAAGCATATTAAATTTGAAATTCTCCAAATCCTTATTCCAAATAAACGATTCCAACATATTCATACGGATATAGTAGGTGCATTACCACCGTCACAGGGTTACTCCTATTTACTGACAATTATCGATCGTTTTACTAGATGGCTGGAATGTTACCCAATTAAAGACGTAACAACATTAACAGTGGCTAACAGACTATGGAGAGAATATTTCTTCACATTTGAAGTCCCTTTAGAAATCACAACTGATCAAGTCGCTCAATTTGAATCTAAATTATTCAACGAGCTAATTAAATTTTTAGGTTCTCACAGAATAAGAACCTCGGCATATCATCCTCAATCTAACGGGAGCGATTCCACAGAACTCTAAAAACAGCATTACGATCAAGATATAACCCTAATAGGTTCGATGAATTACCTATCATTCTTTTAGTCCAATATCTTCATATAAAGAATCAATCAATGCTTCTCCTGCTAAAATGCTCTATGGCGAAAACATAAAAATTCCTGCCAATATTTTCATTAATGATATTGTAAAAATTCGAACAATTTAGATAAAGACGATTTTATTATTAAAGTCAAAGATACAAAAATATCACAAAACCAAACTTATCTACACTGAGAACAAAGCAGCACTTTGAATTTAAAATTGGATGTTTTTAAGTTAAAAGCGGCTGCATCTGAAAGTGTTATTCCTGGAAAACTTTGAATTAAACACAATACGGCTAGATTAAATTAGGTCCACATTTACTTTCAAAGTTTGACTTTTGTTTTAAGTATTTTACATTCAATTCTAATGGTGAACATTTTAAATATATGAAAATTTAAAAACAAAATAAAATCCGTTTAAAGTAAAATTGGACACTTTAATTATTCGAAAGCTTTTTGGAAAGCAGAAGCGACACTTTAAATTCTCAGATGCTCAAATTCAAAAGCAAAATGATTACTTTTGCTTCAAATCTGCACTTTCAATTAAGAAATGTTATATTTGAAGATGAAAGTGGTCACGTTTGAATCTAACAATTGCACTTTAAAATCAAAAGTGAACACTTTTCAAATAGATATACTGTTAGGCATAGAACGAGATGCAGTTGTGCGTCCCTTAAAATCAGCGTGCGGTGTATAGTGTTTAACATTGATTCGGTCGTGATATTTCTAAAGAAACTAAAGTTGTCTGATTAGTCAATGCACAGATATTTATGTTCGACCACATTTTAGGGGTAACTCGAAGTGATTTGTGTGGCAAAAGTGATAAAATCATTAATAAATAGAAAATGATGGATCAAGATGCATTAAATAATCTTTTAGAAGCTGGTCAGATATCATTCGATACTACGAGTGACATGGCATATGTGGTAGCGGAGAATGATCCTTTAATTGATGATAATGTGCAACTGTTGAAAGACTTCGATTTAGAAGTAATATATGCTGAATTGAAGCGTAAGTGAATAATCTGATCCGGTTTTTGTGGAGAATAAAAGCGAAAACTATATAAAACGT
This sequence comes from Odontomyia ornata, assembly GCA_963969285.1. Lineage (NCBI taxonomy): Eukaryota > Metazoa > Arthropoda > Insecta > Diptera > Stratiomyidae > Odontomyia > Odontomyia ornata. The sequence goes on from OZ017738.1 coordinate 500,287,671, forward strand.
TACCTGAAAATTTAGATGCTGGGATAACTTTTAGATGTCTTAAATATTTGAAGCGAGAGGATATTGCTGAAGTGATAAAGCATATAGGACATCGAGCCGAATTCAGAGAAAAGCTTTTCGCATGGAAGAAATCTGAAGTATTCGATAGAATTCAGTTTGTGGCAGTACCGATAAATTATTTTGAATTTTACAGTTGGGGATAGATGAGGAAACGCTCAGCAATAAGTCGAAAATTGTCAAATGGATGAATGAAATACAACATCATGAGTTGTTGAGTAGTTTGTCTTTATCATCCTTCGTATGTGGCTCTCAAATACCGGTGCAACATACTTTACGTTTACATTTCGGATCTATTTTAAAAGTTTCTATTTTAAAGTCTATTTCAGCACTGTTAAATAGTTGTTCAAGAGGTAAAAACATAATTCAATTCTACAAGGAGAACTCCAGCTTTACAAACAAGCAGAGAGACGAGCTCATTCAATTGATTTTGGAGGATATCATTAGCAGAGGTGAAACGCTCAAATCAGAAAGTTTTCCAATTATAGTTGAGCAAATAATTGCCCTTTTTCCCAGTGAAGGGGATAGTTATGTAAGTTAAGGCTCAAGAAGAATATGCTGATTTTAAATAATTCTGTTTTGCGTTCTTCTAGTGCTATTATTATATACCTCGACAACCAAAAAAAATCCAAGTGGAAAACTTTATGGAAAATATTTTAACTTAAAAACTAAATCCAGAAAGCTGTGGAATTCTACCATAGTATCTACCGTCCAAAAGGAGCACGTGATAGTTGAAGCTTCGAAGTTAGTCGAAGTTGATGAAACCATTGCGCAATCAATGAAAGCGATTCTTAAAAGGGATACCAGCAATTTGGAAGAAATCATCGACAAATGGCAGAAAACACATTTTCTCATCATTATTTTAAGTACATTTTTTTCCATTGTGTTTTAAGGTTTGTCTTGATTTCAACATCATCTACCCTGGAAAGGGTTATCTTCTCAATTCAAAGTGGAATTGCTTCAAAAGTAAAACTATACAATACTACGAAGCGGAACTGAAAAATTCTCAATCAAGAGATTTACTTCTGCAAGCCAAGTCAGTAAACCAAATGAGTGAGTTCAATTTTTAAAATTTTGGTTATATTTGTGAAGATTATAAAAACTTTTGTTAGATTCTGAGGACTACATACTAGCGGTGCTATTAAAAACAGTTCTAATACCATCAGCACGCTTTAAGAACACTGAAGGAGGCAAACTTAAAAAAGCTTCTATACACGATGCTAATGAAAGTTTTGTCCTAGAACTTTCATCCATCAACGACTATTCAAGGAAGGTTCAGGAGCTGGTCAACAAATATTATGAAAGCCAGTTGACACTGCAACCATTTATTATTACTGAAGGTAGTGCTGCTGGTAGTATCCATTCATTTTATGTTTATTTGGATAAGACTTTATACAAATTTGATTCCTTTATAGAAAGCCTAGATATTTGTTTTAAAATCTTTCAAGTTTTAAATTTGAAATATCCTAAAATTTGTGAAGGCCCTTGGGTTTTCATACAAACATATTTTTACGAGATCGATACTCCTTTCGATATCAAAAGCTCAAGTCTCAGTTCTTTGTTGAATTATATGCAAAAGAAGTAGTTTTCTATTTTCTTCAAAATGTACATATGTTTTAAATGTTCAAAAACATATCCAACAATTGATTTTCTCACTAAACATTTAAAGTGTGAGCAGTGTCTCAGAAAAATCTTCTCCAATGCATGCAAAATAATTACAGGCAATTATTTTCTAATTTTTCGCTACTAAAAAGGCATTTATTAACGCATAAAGAGAATGAGAAAAAAATAGTTGACAATGTAAATACTTCAAAAAAAGTAGCAGCCTTGCCAAAATCACATTCTAGTTTACTGTCACCAAATTCATCACTAAACCAGAGTTTAACAAACGTGCATTCTTATTCAGATGGCAAAGGTTGTAATATTGATGAAATAGTAACTGATTTTAAACATAAATCATTAGCTTTATCACTTAATTATACTCAAAAACTTCTATGCCACGTAAGGAAGTTCTAGAAATTCAAAAAATTATGACAAACTTACTATCAGCTATTTCATTTTCAATACGAATATTAGTTTTGAATTCATATACACATATATCTCATGAAGTGGAACAAGATTTAAATTGTATTATGAATTTTTGTAATGATCCATTTCAAGATATCAAGTCTGAGCATTGAATGGTTAAAACACTAACTGAAATGAAGATTTATGAGAAACTCAAGTCATTTGTTATTAAAAATGAAATTACAAGCACTGTTATTCAAGGAAATCCAACACTCGATGCAAAATGTATTAGCGTTCAAATAATGCCTCTTGTCTTTCAATTTAAAACCATTTTTGAATTACCGAATGTTTTGGAAATAACTCTTCGAAATACCGAAATAGAAGATCAAACACATTTATCAAATTTTGCAAACGGGCAAATTTTAAGTTAAAAAAACTAAAATTTCAATCTAAGCACGTAGTACCATATATTTTATATTTCGAAGATCTTCAAATAAATAATCCTCTTGGCAGTCAAGCCTATTCGATTTGTGCATACTATTATAACTTTCCTACTATGCCACAGTATATATTATCAAAATTAGATTTTATATTTAATGCAGCTTTTATAGCAACGAATGATCTTAAGGCTTGCGGAAACGAAACATCATTTTATCATTTGATAGAGGATTTAAAGTGTTTAGAAGAAGGAATTTCAATTCAGACATCAAAAGGAACATTTAAAGTACATTTTGTTTTAGGACTAGTAATTGGTGATAACTTAGGTATCAACAGTATTTTAGGATTTGTACAATCATTTAATGATAAACGATATTGCAGAGCATGTACAACAGTTAAAGATAAAATGAAAGTTGAAATCACAGAAAATGAAAATCTTTTACGAAATGAAAAAAAATACGATGAAGATTGTCGTATAAACAATTATCAAGAGACTGGCATTAAAAATGTTTGCATATTTAATTCTCTCGCGAGTTTTCACGTTACTGAACATTTTTATTTTGATGTAATGCACCATATCTTAGAGGGCGTATGCATATATGGCGTTTGTAATGTTTTATTAGGCTTAATTAATGACGGCATAATCTCTTTAGATATAATCAATAGCAGAAAGCAACTATTTCAATTTGGAGACATTGATATTAAAAATTCATCACAATGTCTTAAAATGGATAGGCTTAAATCTTATAACTTAAAAATGACTGCTTCCGAGATACACTGTTTTGCACATTTTTTGCCTCTTATGATTGGAGATCTGATACCAGTAGAAATAGAACATTTGGAAACTACTAACTTTTCTTATAGAAATAATAGATTCAGTATTTCAGCCTGATTTTACTACTGAAAGTATAGAAAGGTTAAGAGTCTCAATAGCAAAGCACCATGAATTGTATATTAAACTTTATGGATTTTTGAAGCCAAAACATCACTTTTTGATACACTACCCACGAGCAATTCAAATGTGTGGTCCTCTAAGATATGTTTGGGGGATGCGTTTTGAGGGAAAGCATGAAACATGAAAATATATTTTAGTAATATAACGTCAAGGATGAATCCTTCATATACAGCGGTAATCAAAAGTGGTTTTTATTTTTCAAATTGTTTACTTAAATACAAAAATGGTTTTCCTGCACCTTTTACTAGTGAGGGTTTTGCAACTGTAAATTTGACAAAAGAAGAATTTTTTACAGAAATAATTACACATGAAAATGATATTAATTATTCATCTGTAAATATTTCAACATCAATAATATTTAAAGGAACCTATTACAAAGAAAATCATTACCTTATGTGTTTAAATCATGCAAAGTGTGAAGTTTACAAAATTCGAAACTTTATTTATGAGAATAATAATATATATATATATACTGTGCTATCCCATAGAGGTACTAACCTTTGACAGACACTTTCAAGCATACGAAGTTGGGAAAAAAGTCAATTCACTAAAAATTATAGATATATCTTACTTTACTTCTCCGCCAATTAATTTGCACCAGATCACCAGAATTAATTCATTCCGTAAGATTTCGTGGAAAGTAATAAATATAAATATATAGTATAAAAGCAAGCCAAACCATCTGATAAAATTACTCCTAAGTTTTTTTTTAATGAACCATAAATTTTTTTAATTAATTTGGTTGAATTACAGCTAGCAAACTAAAGAAAAATGTTAATTTCTGATAGCGTCTAATAAAGTACTTTATGTAAATTATTTTGAAAAACATTTGACTTTAATTTAATATTTAATTTAATAATATATTTATATATATATATATATATATATATATATATATATATATATATATATATATATATATATATATATATATTTAATCGCTTTGAAATGAAAGCGTAGCATTGAAATACGAAGTGAAGCTTGGAAATTCAAAATGAAGAATTGAAATAGTTTTGAAATTAAAAATGTTAATTTGAAATCGAAAATGAAGCTTTGAAATTAAACGTGTAGCTTTGAAATTCAAAGTGAAGCTTTGAAATTAAAAGTGAACGATTTAAAGTTGAATATGCTTAACACTAAAATTATTATTAAAAGTGATAGATATAGATTTAATGAAGCAAACAATTAAATTCAAAATTAGCAATTTTAACTTGTAGTGAAAAGTGCATTTTGTGAAATCAAAAGTGAATGTTTTGAAATCAAAGGTAATTATGTTTAAACGAATAAATTCAAAGTTTGCACTTTAAAAGTAACAAAAATCAAAACCGGTTGACTATCATATTCGAACACCACTAATCTTAAAGTGTTTTCTATTGAGGTTTAAAGTGTTTTTGTCTCAGTGTACCATAACACTATACATTCGAAAATCCAAGATAGCCCTTATGAAGTATTTTTAAGCAGAACATACAGCATTGATAAAAGCTTCTCATTCAATAATGAACTCGAATATATAAAAAAGTTAAATGAATTTCGGGCCCAAAATTTATTCCAAAAATTCAACGTAAAATTGACAAACTGTTCATTCAAAAATTAAATGAAAATCGAAAAGAAGCACATATTTTGAAGGAAAATGAAACAGCTTTTCATAATGGATATCAAAGAAATAAAATTACACCAAGGTCCAGTAAACACAATACAAAAATAAAAAAAGTTATAATAACCAATACCAGAAGTTGCATAAAATCCAAACTAAAAGCAAAACGTGACCTTCATGTTAATGGCCAAAGGGAAGTAGATAGAGATGCCAGAGTTGATGTTGGGCCCTGCTTTGTTGAGTTAACAAACGCGTTTCGACTCCTTTGGGTCATCTTCAGTGTCTAAAGGCTGTGTGCAAGGAAATGATTTTATATGGGTGTAGGATGGGTTAGGCAGGTAAGTACTAAATTATGTAAGTACTATTGGGTTGTTTTATAATTCATGTCGTTTTTTTCATGGTTTTCAAAGTAAATTTGTTTATATTAACAACAAACATTAATCAATGGTATATTGATCATTTTGTTGGATGAACTTTTGCCATCTTTCGGTAAGTTGAAAAATTTCACGCTCGAAGAAGCCTTGGTTTTTAGAGGGGAAGAACTGGTCTAACTCATATTTAACAGCCTGATCGGAATCGAAAATTTTACCAATCAAATGGTTTTATACGGAGCAAAACAAACGATAGTCTGATGGGGCTAAGTCAGGGCTATAGGCTGGATGTGGCATCAGTTTCCAATTGAGGTCCAGTAATTTTTGATGAGTTATCAAAGGGGTGTGGGTTGGTGTGTTATCATGATGGAACATCACGCCTTTGCGATTGTTCAGTTCAGGAGGTTTTTTCTTGATTTTTTCATTCAATTTTGATAATTGATGACAGTAGAAATTCGAGCCAATAGTTTATTTTCTTGGAAGCAGCTCAAAGTAGACTATACCCTTGCAATCCTACCACACAGCAAGCGTAATCTTCTTTTGGTGAATATTGGCTTTGGATGCCGATTGTGGGGGCTCATCTTGCTTGGTCCGTGATTATTCTCGGACTACATTTTTGTAAGCAATCTATTTTTCATCACTCATTAGAATTCTTTTTAGAAATGGGCCGTTTTGGTTACGATGGATGTGGTATATCTTGCACATTAAAATTCTCAGAACCATAAACTTCACACAATTTCTTTAGAGCTTGCACCGCATTTTAGCCCTAAAACAATAAAATATCCTGAGAATGCTCTCTTTAATTGTTCATTTTTAACCAACTTATTGTTTACTAATGACGTTCAGTTTTTGATTGAAGATAGTCTAATCTTTCAAAAAGTATGTAATATAATTCACATAATTACTTCTACATGAAATGTGCAGTTCACGACATCAAATATCGAACATTCCAACATATTTTTTAATTGGTAAATGTAGTATTTGACTTCGCATTAACTTTTGGTTTCTTAAATTTCTAGGCGTAAAATCTTTCAATGAAAATTATAAGGTGTTACCAACAGTCGTCAAGCCCAAGGGATACAGTCTGTAATACTGCGTCCCTTGGGCTTGTGAATGCCGTGAACATGAAATATGCAGTTCACGACATGAAATATCGAACATTCAAATATATTTTTTAATTTACCATAAAAAAAAATATATATATATATATATATATATATATATATATATATATATATATATATATATATATATATATATATATATGCATACATATATATATATATATATATATATATATATATATATATATATATACTTAAGTGGTAAATGTAGTATTTGAATTCGCATTAACTTTTGATTTCTTAAATTTCTAGGCGTAAAATCTTTCAATGAAAAATATAAGGTTGTAATGAATCATGCGACGACGCTGGTGACCACTACCAACACACTTTGCTGCTAGGTGGCTTGTCATTTTACGTTGGTTGCGACCAGTGCACATCCCACGTCTATTTGATCGTGGGATGCCAACGGAATTTTGACAGCCACATGGTAGCAAAGTGTGTGGGTGGTGAGTGCCACTGAAATCGATTGCTTTGATCGCAGCGGGATTTTGGTATGAAAATTATGTTGTGAGTTTTGTGGATGGGGTGAGGATTTTGTGTTGCAGCCTGAACCTAAACGTGAACATTTCAGAGCGATAAAATCAGTGCGCCGCTAATGCTTAGCCAATTTTCGGGTGGTCGTGTATAGGAAGGCGATGGAGATGTGATGCTTTCGCCGGTCCGTCATAGGAAATTCATACGCTCGACACATGTCGGCCACGATTGCAATGAGGATGAACAATGGCCAGTTCGATTTAGAATTTCTGCGACATAGTTTTGGAGGATGCCTGGTCGAAGAAGGTGACATAGTTATAGATAAATAGACAGAGGATATTTGGAGGTTAGTAAAGCGCGTTTAAAATTATTGAATCAATGCACGAAAATCAGCAACAAATTTCCTGGCATTTTGTAAATGTGTGTTACGCAAACAAACAATTGATGGAATGTTTGCGCTGTGGTTGTTTTTACGAATCGACGAAATATCAAGTATTTCCATTCCTAATAAAGTATTTCCCGTCACCCGGAAATTCTGAAGGAAAACAACACTTTGGCATGAATACTACACAAAACAATTTATAGCAAATAAAAAAAAGGATAAAAGAAAAACAAAAATATTGGGAGCGCAAATTAGTAATGCGGGATTGACAACAGATGGCGTAGTTCGGGATATACCGATCAGACAATACTGAAACTATATTCATGTCATAACCTCATTCCATAGCTTTCATTTTCAGTATGTGTCATTTGCCCGGAGTGTAAACAACATAGTTTTTTTGGCTCTCAATATGTCAATTTTTGTGCCCAAAAAGCAGCATTTGCGGGAAGTTTTGATCTACTTCTTTAATTTGGAAGAAAGTGCAGCTGAATCGCATCGATTACTCTCCGAAGCTTATCCGGAGTGTGTTCTTTCGATTTCATTGTGCGAGAGGTGGTTTGTGCGTTTCAGAAGTGGTGATTTTGATGTGGAAGACAAAGAACGTCCAGGACAGCCGAAGAAGTTTGAAGATACTGAATCAGAGACATTACTCGATGAGGACTCATGTCAAACGCAAGAAGAACTTGCCAAATCGTTTGGAGTTACACGCCAAGCCATTTCCCATCGATTGAAACTATTGAGAATGATTCAAAAGCAAGGACATTGGATACCGTACGAGTTAAGGCCGAGAGACGTCGAAAGGCGGTTTTTTACTTGCAAACAGCTGCTTCAAAGGCAACAAAGGAAAAGTTTTTTGCATCGCATCGTTACTGGTGATGAGAAATGGATCCACTACGACAATCCCAAGCGAAAAAAATCATATGGTTACCCCGGTCATGCCCCAACATCGACGGCAAAGCCAAATATCCATGGAAAGAAGCTTATGCTGTGTATTTGGTGGGACCAGCTGGGTGTCGTATACTATGAGCTGCTGCAACCGAGTGAAACGATCACAGGAGCTTTGTATCGAACTCAATTGATGCGTTTGAGCCGAGCATTGCGTGATAAACGGCCACAATATTTGGAAAGGCACGACAAAGTGATTCTGCAGCACGATAACGCTCGGCCACATGTTGCAAGACCCGTAAAAACTTATTTGGAAACACTCAAATGGGAAGTCCTACCCCACCCGCCGTATAGCCCAGACATTGCTCCTTCTGATTACCACTTGTTCCGATCGATGACGCATGACCTGGCTGATCAGCATTTTCGTTCTTATGAGGAAGCCAAAAATTGGGTCGGTTCGTGGATTGAGTCAAAAGACGAGTCGTTTTTTCATCGCGGTATCCGTATGTTTCCAGAAAGATGGGAAAAAGTAGTGGCTAGCGATGGACAATACTTCGATTGATCAGTCTGATACAATTTTTTTTGAAATAAATTCTCAAAATTTTGGAAAACTCCCGCATTTTTAATTTGCGCTCCCAATACTTTTACCGCAGGCATTATGAGGATAATTTTAAACCGTAACTTAATAAAAGTCAAAGAAATCGAGAAAATGTAATAATGTACATTAAAATATGTAAAGTTGTCAAATTTTTTTTATAGAAACAAAACAAAAATGAAGACGTGTATATCAATAAAAATTAAAGGAAACAATTCATCCGATGAAAATGAACCGGTAATCCGAAAAAAATAACATCTCGGTATGAAATGTAAACAAGGATAGCAAATTTATAAAAATATGAATATTACACGAAAAATAGTATGAACCAAACGCGAGCCCGCATGCACTTTCTTGTTAGTTTCTCCAAAGCGATCATTTATATCACTCATGTACCGTAACTTGTATTAACCCGCGTTGCATTCAAGAAATAAATTGAAAATTTCCATCACGGAGAACTCGTTTGATCTGCGTCACATGAAATTACACAATATGTAAAAGTAAATTTAACTCACACACTTTTGGGAGTAACTTAAATCACATGTGGTTTAGCCGTAATTTCGTATTTTTCGCATCAACTATAAATTATAATTCTTGTATTTATCTGAATATACACATATTTATTAGAACGAAAGAAGGACAATTGATAAGCATATAATTATATAATTAGCAAGAAATCAAATAATTTGAAATTGTAGACATTAAAGAATAACGGGAAAAGGCGTCAGAGAAAGAAAACTAAAAACATATTTTCAACTGAAACTCTCGAATAGCTCTTACCGCCAAAAGTAGTAACCTGCATGTTACACGTAGATGTACAATATAAATAGAGAACCACACAAGAAACAAAACAGACACGTTTATCTAAAGACTTTTTATAATTACCAATATTTTACTTATGCATAACGTAATCAAATTTGCTAGAAACAAATCGTGAAACAGAAAAACGTATGATGACATATTCATTTTTTTAAACAAACAATGTTTCAAGGTATTTTATAGGCTAACAGAAAGGAGATCTCCTATCTTTATTGCGTAGTGTGTAAACTAAATAATTCTAATTTTAGAGATGCTGAAAGAGAAAAACTTAGTGCATTTATTCTCGTCCTATTGGCTTGCAATATCAAAGAAATATTTAAGTAAGAAAAGATTGCGAGTAAACTCTTTCGTAGCTTATCATTTTTTCGGTGCTTGTTAGATTGATTTGCAGTAACGTTTACTTCAAATTAATTTCTATTTTTAATAATGTTAAAATATAAACTTTACGTCACTTTCCATTTGTGCTTCATAAGCTTAGGTTGTCCTCAAATGATCAAAATGTTAATAGCGTGTGCAAGTTGAGGGCAATTATTATTAACGCTTGAATAAATCGTAGTCCTTTATCGAAAAGGCAAATACATCGCGAAAATTGCGTATTAATAATAATCAATCGATTGGCAAGTAGTGAGAGTTCAAATGTTTTTTATTTTCTATTTTCCTTGCATTCCACTAAAGTAACGAAAAAGACCGAGAAAAGTAATAAAAAAGGACGTAGATTGTAAAATGAAATGATAATCATTAAAATATCTTTTGACGTATTGATTCCATATTTTTTTTAAAAATAAGACATTAATTACATTGTCGTTGTATCATTCCCGATTTTACTTAGTTATATAATGAAATTGAAGAAAGTAAATAATAACCGAGAACATATGTTAAGGTCGAAATCGTTAAAAAAATAGTTATTTACACTATCATTCTTTTATTATTGATAAGTCACGAAAACACGCAAATATTTTATGTTTAGTATTTTACTATATATATACATAAATAATAATATGAATTGCTAACGAGAAACACGACTTTCCTTTCCAGTGATTCTTCTTTTCAGCGGGAAATGAGGTGCAGGGTAAGTATGCCGTCGCGAGGGTAGGGTTTGAGAAAATCCGCTGAGGTCAGTTTCGCGTTGCGCGCGGTACGCGGTACCTTTGTTGTTTTGCCGTTTTATTAGAGTAGTTTTCGTCGGGATGAGTTAACGTAGTATACTTTTCGGTACCGCGTCGGAAATTCGGGAACGCGAATTAAAAATTAGATTTTGTTCTTTTGACTGGTTATGAGAAGAAATACGGAGTAACGTAGAATAGGTTTCCTCTCCGTATGGTTTTGTTTTGTAACGCGTTTGAAAACGGGCATGTATTGGTGGCTGAATATTGTAAATGAGCGTAACCCATTCGGAGACCCGCGACCGAAATCCTCTCCGATCTAGCTGGCCAACAAGCAGCCACCGCGTGAATGGGTTACGGGGCACGGATTGGTTGACCGGTTGGTACCATCCGTTGGCACTACTCAGACTTAACGTCTAGAACCGATGAGAGGTTGGTTCCGCATTCGCACGTAAACGTAAAATCATTACAAGGTGTTATCAACAGTCGACAAGCCCAAGGGACGTAGCCTGGACTGCGTAACCTCAGGCAGTTAAACTTTGATTTAGATGTTATCTACTATTGCTTAACTAATTTCTTCTTAACTTAAGAAATACGAAATATTGATTACTTTGGGAATATAAGTTTATTTAAAGAAAACTATTTAATTCTAATCTGCAATATTACTCCTCGATCTCAGTCGCAATTAACTACTAAAAGTATAGTTTACAAACAATCCTTCTCTATCGGAAGGATTTTTTTTAAATATATTTTCATATTTTATATTTGCAAACAACAAACCTCTCTAAATAAAATGATCTAATTAACACTTTTAATAATACATAAATAATTTTAATATACATAAATGATCGGATGCTTATTTCATTATAAAGAGAAAGGTATGCCGTTAATAGTGGAAAATAACATCAGGCAAATGACCACCACGACCACGCTTACAGGACCATATCCTTTTCATGAAATTTTCCATAACCAAATCACAAAGTGGCTGCCCTATGTCCTCGATAGCCTCACGAATTCCATCTTTGAGGTCTTGAATCGACGCTGGGCTGTTGGCGTAGACCTTTTCTTTCACGTGGTGTTAAATCACAAGATCTCGGTGGCCAATTGTGATCACCTCTTCGAGAGATAACACGGTCCGGAAACTTTTCCCGTAAATGATCAATTGTTTCATTGCTTGTGTGGCATGTAGCGCCTTCTTGTTGAAAATAAACGTTGTCCAGATCAATACCATCCAATTCCGGCCATAAAAAATCATTAATCATCTCTCGATAGCCCAATCCATTCACCATAACTGTTGCTCCAGCCTCATTTTCGAAAAAGTAAGGTCCAATGACTCCGCCAGACCATAAACCGCATCAAACAGTCACACGTTGAGGATAGAGAGGCTTTTCAACAATAACTCTTGGGTTTTCTGAGCCCCAGATGCGACAATTTTGCTTGTTGACGAAGCCACCGAGGTGGAAATGGGCCTCTTCAATCAAGATGATTTTTCGATAGAATTCCGGATCATGTTCATGCATTTCAAGAACCCAATCAGCAAAGACACGACGCTGTTGATGATCTACCGGCTTGAGTTCTTGTGTGAACTTTATAAGCCTTAAGACCCAAATCTTTATGCAAAATATGGTGTAATAACGTTTATGAAATGCTTAATTCCAAAGAACGACGAGGAATGGACAAACCTGGGTTTTCTTCCACACTTTCGGCTACAGCAGCAATATCCTCAGCTGTTCTTGAGTGACGTGCACGAGCTTCGTTCGTTACACCACTAAGTTCTCCCAACAGCTCGAACTTTTCCACTGATTTCTGTATTGCGGTCCGATAAGGTGCTTCACGACGACCCAAAAATGTACGAATTTTACGAACCGTCTCTGCCAAATTTTCACCATTTTGATAGTGCATTTTAATAACTTCAATGCGTTGTTGAAGCGTATATTATTCCATTTTTGTTAATGGCGTAGTTTCTACTTGTCAAATGTCAAAAAATAACAGCTTCAAAAGTGACATCCACCGAAAATAACACCTCTTATTGGAAAACCCTAACTAATAAATTTGCTTATTAAGCCTTTGTTTTGGGTACAAAGGCTGCACAATACTTCTTAACTTAAGAACTAATTAGCTTCAATACTAATTTCGGATATTCATGATTATCTAAGTAAAACTATTCAATTTGAATATAATCTACAGTATCTCTTCACAGCTAATTATGAAAAATATGGTTTACAAACGAGGAGAGATTTTTTTTTAAATCCTCTTTTCATCTTGTAATCCTATTAATATGTTTGAAATAAATTTATCTTGTAATCCAATTAATACCGTTTAAAATAAATATGCAATATATATACATAAATCGTAATAAAAATTTGAAAAAAAAAATCGAGATGCAAAAGTGGGATCGGGGCTCGAACCTCGAGCCCCGATCCCGCCACGGTGGCAGCCGAGAAACAGCTCGGCTGACCTACAGGCGGCCTGCCTGTAGCACGGCGTTTACTTATTTAACCTACAGCTTTTCTATTTCGAAATTGAAAGGCACGTTACAAAATTATCTTTTCTCTGTTTCATACGTTTCATTATTATCGAATTGCTAATCATTAATTTGGAATAGATAAATTGTTTTGGTAACGCTTTGATGAATTCCAGACTATCGAAAATTTATTTTTCTACATATGTGTTGTCATATTGAATTAATGCAAATCTTGAGGTTTCTTCTAAAATCTTTATTAGCTAGTGTTACACTTATTGGCTCATTTTTAAGATATACCTAGTTAACTTTTATAGAATCTCATATACAGAAGTTCATGCTGAAGTCTGTCCTCCCATCACACATAGCAAAAAGAACTACACTCCTGTCAGAAGGGTTTTATGTGACCCAACTATCAATATTGCAAGACCTGTTATCGAAAAATTATTTAGTTGCTAATCATCATTTTGAAATAGGTAAATTGTTTTGGTAACGCTTTGATGAATTTGAATTCAATGCCTGCTAATTACTTAGAAGAAAATTTATTTTCCTATGTGATAGCTGAATATATTGGGATCTCAATGCATTTCCGTTAATCCGCGGAGAAACAAACAACAAAAAGTCATCAAGCAGCAACGAGCTTGACAATCTAAGCAAGCTAAAGTTTTTTGATCAAGACGATATCAACATACTCGACATTTTGAAGTGAAGCTGTACCTTTGTAAATCTACTTACCGTGATACTTGTATGATCCTTGATCTACAAACGCTATTGAAAGACAAAATAAAGCATGGATCAAATCCTGTTTTAGCCACGTCAACAATGTGCCTTTTGCTATCACACTTCTAGGGATGTGAAGCTCGATCTTGCTTGAGGACTCAGAGTTGTTGGCTTCTCCGGGGATGATCGGAAAGATTCAGCAGCTTTATTTGGTGATTTACAATTTTTTTACATATATACAATTCATAAATAACTTAACAATATTCATACGGGATGTGCCTTAGGGGTTTACCCGGAGTTCAATAATAATTTACTTTAATTAGATTACAATATTAAGTTTTAGATAAAACAAAGCTTTAAAATGTCAACACCCACAGTATTATCAAATATTAATAGATTATAGAAAGAAGTTTGGTGTAAATTCATTTGTTCTAACAACTACAGTTTTAAAATTGAGTTCCTTAAAATTAAGTATATTATTTCCTCAAGACTATCTTAAAACTACTCATTCGCTGCATCCATTGAGCGGTTGTCCGTCGCTCTCCTGACTACTCCCGCATTTTGTTCCTTGGCTCTCCTGATTCCCGATCCCACCAGCTTTTCTACATACGATTATATTATTCGTGAAAAGCTGTTCACAGTCACGTTGAACTCTGGCTCCTTTTCAGAGTTTCGTGTGCATGCCCTTTTGACGCTATCCCTGAAAGCCTTCAGGTCAAGCCTATAGCACACTATAGGAATAACCCTCTCTTTTGTGGGTTGCTGGGGCTTCGATTTCCCGTTATTTCTCTCAAGGCCTAGCCTTCCACCCGGCTTGGGTATGGCCCCCGAGGAACTAGCGGAAGCTATTTTCGCTACCTTTTAGAACTGGCTAAAATCCCGCACGCTCACTTCAAGGGTCTTCGATACCTATGAAGTAGGCTCCTGCGTTGGAGACACTATTGGCCTCCTTCTGGCTTCCAGCTTTACGATAGCCTCCTCCTTCCTCGTCACCACTGTTCGTGAAACTTCCACCCTCGTTCATCTCCATATCACTAGAGACTTCCGGCAGTTGCAGAATAAAATCCTCCTTTATGTCCTCCTTGAATTTCTCGCAGAAACGCTGCAAGTTTTTCCGCGTGAGGCTATATTTAGCGGTGAAACTATTGCTATATTTAGGCTATATTTAGCGGTGAAACTATTGCTGCTCAATTCGTGCTGCCTCGAGAACTGCGATGAATGAAAAGACGTTTACCTTAGCCTAATATATGCTGCCTATACTATTGTAAGCGGTTTCATTTGTGTTTACATTGCATCAGTACAAATAGCATGCACAGGCAAATATTACATACGCCGGCCCAAATTACATGCATTAGCACAAAGCAAATTTATCAATACATTAATTTATGTCATCGAAAATCCATCTGCAGCTCGGCGCAACAATGTTGCAAAGTTCAAGAAATGAGATTTAGATTTTTCAAGATTGTAAAATATTTTGTAATTAAGTTCAATTTGGTCCGATCAGTTGAACTAACATGACAAATTACTCAAGAATTAAAAAAAGGTGTTTGACTTGAAGGCTAAATTCTACATATGCATATATTTTCATTGGTAAATTTTGAACTTGAATTCGCGATAATTATTAACTTTCGTTTTTTTAAATTTCTATGCATAAAATCTTAAATGAAATGTATAGGGTGTTATTAACGGTCGGCAAGCTAGAGGTACGTAGCCCGGGCTGCTTACTTCGGATAGGTTAAAACGTTGATTTGGGCCGAATATACTACTCAAACAAATTCTTCTTAGTTTAAGAAATGTGAAATTCATTTTTATGATAGTCTTGAACATTCATAATTTCCTCTAGAAAATCATTTTATTCTATTCAGCAATATTACTCCTTGTTCTCAGTCGGAATTAACTGAAAAATGCAGTTTACAAATAAAGCAATCCTTTCCTCTTGAAAGAACTATTTGTAAATGTTTTTAATTTTGTATTTGCAATCAAACTCTCTAGATATAAAGATCCTTAACTAATTAACACAGCCTTGGTTTTTAGAAGCGAAAAACTGGTCTAACTCATTTTTAACAGCCTGATCGGAATCGAAAGTTTTACTATTCAAATGGTTTTGTAGGAAGCGAAACAAACAGTAGTCTGATGGAGCTAAGTCAAGGCCAAAGGGTGGATGTGGCATCAGTTCCCAATTGAACTCCATTAATTTTTGACGAGTTATCAAAGATGGAATATCATTCCCTTGCGTTTTTGTAAGCAATCTATTTTTCACCATTCGCTATGATTCTTTTTAGAAATGGGTCGTTTTGGTTAGGATTCGGTAAAGAGTCGCATATGTTAATGCGTTTGGTGAGATGGATTTCCTTTGATTCGTGAGGAACCCAAACATTCAGTTTGTTTACGTAATTAAGCTGGTGCAAGTAAACGGTTGAATTCGATATGTCGAGCTTTTCTGCTGTCTCTCAAGTTGTCATATGCCGGTTAGTTTCGATAAACGCCTTTATTTTGTCGTCATCAGTAGTGGTTGGACAACCAGTATGTGGTGCAATTTGCACATAAAAATTTCGAGAACGAAAGTGAGCAAACCAATGCTGACACTGGCGTTTAGTAAGGCAGTCCTCACCATAAGCTTCACACAATTTCTTTCGAGCTTGAACCGCAATTTTGCTCTAAAACAATAAAATATGCCGATAATGCTCTCTTTGATTGTTTATTTTTAACCCACTTGTTGTTTACTAGTGATGCTCAGTTTTAGACTGAAGATAGTCTACTCTTTAAAATAGTATATAAAAATATAAGCCACGCAATTACTACTACATGAAATGTGCAGTTCATGACAAAAAATATCAGTTCATGACACGAAATATCGAACAACCCAATATTTTTATTTAATTGGCAAATATAGTATTTGAATTCGCATTAACTTTTGATTTCTTAAATTTATAGGCGTAAAATCTTTGAATGAATATATAATATTGAATATAACAGTCGACAAGCCCAAGGTACCAGCCTGGACTGCGTACCTCAGGCAGTTAAACTTTGATTTAGGTATAATCTACTGCTGCTTAAATCATTTTTTCTTAACTTAAGAAATACGAAATATGTTTCTTTGATAACTTTGGGAATTCATGCTTACCTCAAGAAAACTATTTAATTCGAATCTGCAATATTACTCCTCGATCTCAGTCGCAATTAACTGCCAAAAGTATAGCTTACAAAAATCCTTCTCGCTCAGAAGAATTTCTTTCAAATATTTTTTCATCTTCCATCATTTGTATTTGCAAACAACAAACCTCTCTAGATAAAATGATCTAATTAATACTTCTAATTTTAATCATTCAGAAATATTATATATTGATAGATTTGCATATTAAGCCATTGTTTTGGGTAAAAAGTCTACATAATGATTCTTAACTTAAGAACTAAGTAGCTTCAATAATAATTTTGTATATTCATAACTATCTAAGCAAAACCATTCAATTTGAATATAATCTACAATATTTTTTCACAGTTAATTATGAAAAATATGGCTTACAAACAGGGAGAAATTTTTTTAAATTCATTTATCTTGTAATACGCTTTAAATAAATTTATCTTGCAATCCAATTAATACGTTTAAAATAAATAAATTTATATAATCTATATACATAAATCGTAACAAAAATTAAGAAGAAAAAAAATCGAGAAGCAAAAGTGGGATCGGGGCTCGAACCTCGAGCCCCAATCCCGCCGCGGTGGCAGCCGAGGAACAGCTCGGCTGACCTACAGGCGGCCTGCCTGTGAAATGTCATTTGCTTATTTAAGCTACAGCTTTTCAAATTCGAAATTGAAATTGCCACCCTCGTTCATCTCCGTATCACTAGAGACTTCCGGCAGTTGCAGAATAAAATCCTCCTTGAATTTCTCGCAGAAACGCTGCAAGTTTTTCCGCGTGAGGCTATATTTAGCGGTGAAACTATTGCTATATTTAGGCTATATTTAGCGGTGAAACTATTGCTGCTCAATTCGTGCTGCCTCGAGAACTGCGATGAATGGAAAGACGTTTACCTTACCCTAATATATGCTGCCTATACTATTGTAAGCGGTTTCATTTGTGTTTACATTGCATCAGTACAAATAGCATGCACAGGCAAATATTACATACGCCGGCCCAAATTACATGCATTAGCACAAAGCAAATTTATCAATACATTAATTTATGTCATCGAAAATCCATCTGCAGCTCGGCGCAACAATGTTGCAAAGTTCAAGAAATGAGATTTAGATTTTTCAAGATTGTAAAATATTTTGTAATTAAGTTCAATTTGGTCCGATCAGTTGAACTAACATGACAAATTACTCAAGAATTAAAAAAAGGTGTTTGACTTGAAGGCTAAATTCTACATATGCATATATTTTCATTGGTAAATTTTGAACTTGAATTCGCGATAATTATTAACTTTCGTTTTTTTAAATTTCTATGCATAAAATCTTAAATGAAATGTATAGGGTGTTATTAACGGTCGGCAAGCTAGAGGTACGTAGCCCGGGCTGCTTACTTCGGATAGGTTAAAACGTTGATTTGGGCCGAATATACTACTCAAACAAATTCTTCTTAGTTTAAGAAATGTGAAATTCATTTTTATGATAGTCTTGAACATTCATAATTTCCTCTAGAAAATCATTTTATTCTATTCAGCAATATTACTCCTTGTTCTCAGTCGGAATTAACTGAAAAATGCAGTTTACAAATAAAGCAATCCTTTCCTCTTGAAAGAACTATTTGTAAATGTTTTTAATTTTGTATTTGCAATCAAACTCTCTAGATATAAAGATCCTTAACTAATTAACACAGCCTTGGTTTTTAGAAGCGAAAAACTGGTCTAACTCATTTTTAACAGCCTGATCGGAATCGAAAGTTTTACTATTCAAATGGTTTTGTAGGAAGCGAAACAAACAGTAGTCTGATGGAGCTAAGTCAAGGCCAAAGGGTGGATGTGGCATCAGTTCCCAATTGAACTCCATTAATTTTTGACGAGTTATCAAAGATGGAATATCATTCCCTTGCGTTTTTGTAAGCAATCTATTTTTCACCATCCGCTATGATTCTTTTTAGAAATGGGTCGTTTTGGTTAGGATTCGGTAAAGAGTCGCATATGTTGATGCGTTTGGTGAGATGGATTTCCTTTGATTCGTGAGGAACCCAAACATTCAGTTTGTTTACGTAATTAAGCTGGTGCAAGTAAACGGTTGAATTCGATATGTCGAGCTTTTCTGCTGTCTCTCAAGTTGTCATATGCCGGTTAGTTTCGATAAACGCCTTTATTTTGTCGTCATCAGTAGTGGTTGGACAACCAGTATGTGGTGCAATTTGCACATAAAAATTTCGAGAACGAAAGTGAGCAAACCAATGCTGACACTGGCGTTTAGTAAGGCAGTCCTCACCATAAGCTTCACACAATTTCTTTCGAGCTTGAACCGCAATTTTGCTCTAAAACAATAAAATATGCCGATAATGCTCTCTTTGATTGTTTATTTTTAACCCACTTGTTGTTTACTAGTGATGCTCAGTTTTAGACTGAAGATAGTCTACTCTTTAAAATAGTATATAAAAATATAAGCCACGCAATTACTACTACATGAAATGTGCAGTTCATGACAAAAAATATCAGTTCATGACACGAAATATCGAACAACCCAATATTTTTATTTAATTGGCAAATATAGTATTTGAATTCGCATTAACTTTTGATTTCTTAAATTTATAGGCGTAAAATCTTTGAATGAATATATAATATTGAATATAACAGTCGACAAGCCCAAGGTACCAGCCTGGACTGCGTACCTCAGGCAGTTAAACTTTGATTTAGGTATAATCTACTGCTGCTTAAATCATTTTTTCTTAACTTAAGAAATACGAAATATGTTTCTTTGATAACTTTGGGAATTCATGCTTACCTCAAGAAAACTATTTAATTCGAATCTGCAATATTACTCCTCGATCTCAGTCGCAATTAACTGCCAAAAGTATAGCTTACAAAAATCCTTCTCGCTCAGAAGAATTTCTTTCAAATATTTTTTCATCTTCCATCATTTGTATTTGCAAACAACAAACCTCTCTAGATAAAATGATCTAATTAATACTTCTAATTTTAATCATTCAGAAATATTATATATTGATAGATTTGCATATTAAGCCATTGTTTTGGGTAAAAAGTCTACATAATGATTCTTAACTTAAGAACTAAGTAGCTTCAATAATAATTTTGTATATTCATAACTATCTAAGCAAAACCATTCAATTTGAATATAATCTACAATATTTTTTCACAGTTAATTATGAAAAATATGGCTTACAAACAGGGAGAAATTTTTTTAAATTCATTTATCTTGTAATACGCTTTAAATAAATTTATCTTGCAATCCAATTAATACGTTTAAAATAAATAAATTTATATAATCTATATACATAAATCGTAACAAAAATTAAGAAGAAAAAAAATCGAGAAGCAAAAGTGGGATCGGGGCTCGAACCTCGAGCCCCAATCCCGCCGCGGTGGCAGCCGAGGAACAGCTCGGCTGACCTACAGGCGGCCTGCCTGTGAAACGTCATTTGCTTATTTAAGCTACAGCTTTTCAAATTCGAAATTGAAATTGCCACCCTCGTTCATCTCCGTATCACTAGAGACTTCCGGCAGTTGCAGAATAAAATCCTCCTCTATGTCCTCCTTGAATTTCTCGCAGAAACGCTGCAAGTTTTTCCGCGTGAGGCTATATTTAGCGGTGAAACTATTGCTATATTTAGGCTATATTTAGCGGTGAAACTATTGCTGCTCAATTCGTGCTGCCTCGAGAACTGCGATGAATGGAAAGACGTTTACCTTAGCCTAATATATGCTGCCTATACTATTGTAAGCGGTTTCATTTGTGTTTACATTGCATCAGTACAAATAGCATGCACAGGCAAATATTACATACGCCGGCCCAAATTACATGCATTAGCACAAAGCAAATTTATCAATACATTAATTTATGTCATCGAAAATCCATCTGCAGCTCGGCGCAACAATGTTGCAAAGTTCAAGAAATGAGATTTAGATTTTTCAAGATTGTAAAATATTTTGTAATTAAGTTCAATTTGGTCCGATCAGTTGAACTAACATGACAAATTACTCAAGAATTAAAAAAAGGTGTTTGACTTGAAGGCTAAATTCTACATATGCATATATTTTCATTGGTAAATTTTGAACTTGAATTCGCGATAATTATTAACTTTCGTTTTTTTAAATTTCTATGCATAAAATCTTAAATGAAATGTATAGGGTGTTATTAACGGTCGGCAAGCTAGAGGTACGTAGCCCGGGCTGCTTACTTCGGATAGGTTAAAACGTTGATTTGGGCCGAATATACTACTCAAACAAATTCTTCTTAGTTTAAGAAATGTGAAATTCATTTTTATGATAGTCTTGAACATTCATAATTTCCTCTAGAAAATCATTTTATTCTATTCAGCAATATTACTCCTTGTTCTCAGTCGGAATTAACTGAAAAATGCAGTTTACAAATAAAGCAATCCTTTCCTCTTGAAAGAACTATTTGTAAATGTTTTTAATTTTGTATTTGCAATCAAACTCTCTAGATATAAAGATCCTTAACTAATTAACACAGCCTTGGTTTTTAGAAGCGAAAAACTGGTCTAACTCATTTTTAACAGCCTGATCGGAATCGAAAGTTTTACTATTCAAATGGTTTTGTAGGAAGCGAAACAAACAGTAGTCTGATGGAGCTAAGTCAAGGCCAAAGGGTGGATGTGGCATCAGTTCCCAATTGAACTCCATTAATTTTTGACGAGTTATCAAAGATGGAATATCATTCCCTTGCGTTTTTGTAAGCAATCTATTTTTCACCATCCGCTATGATTCTTTTTAGAAATGGGTCGTTTTGGTTAGGATTCGGTAAAGAGTCGCATATGTTAATGCGTTTGGTGAGATGGATTTCCTTTGATTCGTGAGGAACCCAAACATTCAGTTTGTTTACGTAATTAAGCTGGTGCAAGTAAACGGTTGAATTCGATATGTCGAGCTTTTCTGCTGTCTCTCAAGTTGTCATATGCCGGTTAGTTTCGATAAACGCCTTTATTTTGTCGTCATCAGTAGTGGTTGGACAACCAGTATGTGGTGCAATTTGCACATAAAAATTTCGAGAACGAAAGTGAGCAAACCAATGCTGACACTGGCGTTTAGTAAGGCAGTCCTCACCATAAGCTTCACACAATTTCTTTCGAGCTTGAACCGCAATTTTGCTCTAAAACAATAAAATATGCCGATAATGCTCTCTTTGATTGTTTATTTTTAACCCACTTGTTGTTTACTAGTGATGCTCAGTTTTAGACTGAAGATAGTCTACTCTTTAAAATAGTATATAAAAATATAAGCCACGCAATTACTACTACATGAAATGTGCAGTTCATGACAAAAAATATCAGTTCATGACACGAAATATCGAACAACCCAATATTTTTATTTAATTGGCAAATATAGTATTTGAATTCGCATTAACTTTTGATTTCTTAAATTTATAGGCGTAAAATCTTTGAATGAATATATAATATTGAATATAACAGTCGACAAGCCCAAGGTACCAGCCTGGACTGCGTACCTCAGGCAGTTAAACTTTGATTTAGGTATAATCTACTGCTGCTTAAATCATTTTTTCTTAACTTAAGAAATACGAAATATGTTTCTTTGATAACTTTGGGAATTCATGCTTACCTCAAGAAAACTATTTAATTCGAATCTGCAATATTACTCCTCGATCTCAGTCGCAATTAACTGCCAAAAGTATAGCTTACAAAAATCCTTCTCGCTCAGAAGAATTTCTTTCAAATATTTTTTCATCTTCCATCATTTGTATTTGCAAACAACAAACCTCTCTAGATAAAATGATCTAATTAATACTTCTAATTTTAATCATTCAGAAATATTATATATTGATAGATTTGCATATTAAGCCATTGTTTTGGGTAAAAAGTCTACATAATGATTCTTAACTTAAGAACTAAGTAGCTTCAATAATAATTTTGTATATTCATAACTATCTAAGCAAAACCATTCAATTTGAATATAATCTACAATTCTTTTTCACAGTTAATTATGAAAAATATGGCTTACAAACAGGGAGAAATTTTTTTAAATTCATTTATCTTGTAATACGCTTTAAATAAATTTATCTTGCAATCCAATTAATACGTTTAAAATAAATAAATTTATATAATCTATATACATAAATCGTAACAAAAATTAAGAAGAAAAAAAATCGAGAAGCAAAAGTGGGATCGGGGCCGAATATACTACTCAAACAAATTCTTCTTAGTTTAAGAAATGTGAAATTCATTTTTATGATAGTCTTGAACATTCATAATTTCCTCTAGAAAATCATTTTATTCTATTCAGCAATATTACTCCTTGTTCTCAGTCGGAATTAACTGAAAAATGCAGTTTACAAATAAAGCAATCCTTTCCTCTTGAAAGAACTATTTGTAAATGTTTTTAATTTTGTATTTGCAATCAAACTCTCTAGATATAAAGATCCTTAACTAATTAACACAGCCTTGGTTTTTAGAAGCGAAAAACTGGTCTAACTCATTTTTAACAGCCTGATCGGAATCGAAAGTTTTACTATTCAAATGGTTTTGT
Source organism: Odontomyia ornata (assembly GCA_963969285.1). NCBI lineage: Eukaryota > Metazoa > Arthropoda > Insecta > Diptera > Stratiomyidae > Odontomyia > Odontomyia ornata. The sequence continues at coordinate 500,311,318 of OZ017738.1, forward strand.
AGGAAGCGAAACAAACAGTAGTCTGATGGAGCTAAGTCAAGGCCAAAGGGTGGATGTGGCATCAGTTCCCAATTGAACTCCATTAATTTTTGACGAGTTATCAAAGATGGAATATCATTCCCTTGCGTTTTTGTAAGCAATCTATTTTTCACCATCCGCTATGATTCTTTTTAGAAATGGGTCGTTTTGGTTAGGATTCGGTAAAGAGTCGCATATGTTAATGCGTTTGGTGAGATGGATTTCCTTTGATTCGTGAGGAACCCAAACATTCAGTTTGTTTACGTAATTAAGCTGGTGCAAGTAAACGGTTGAATTCGATATGTCGAGCTTTTCTGCTGTCTCTCAAGTTGTCATATGCCGGTTAGTTTCGATAAACGCCTTTATTTTGTCGTCATCAGTAGTGGTTGGACAACCAGTATGTGGTGCAATTTGCACATAAAAATTTCGAGAACGAAAGTGAGCAAACCAATGCTGACACTGGCGTTTAGTAAGGCAGTCCTCACCATAAGCTTCACACAATTTCTTTCGAGCTTGAACCGCAATTTTGCTCTAAAACAATAAAATATGCCGATAATGCTCTCTTTGATTGTTTATTTTTAACCCACTTGTTGTTTACTAGTGATGCTCAGTTTTAGACTGAAGATAGTCTACTCTTTAAAATAGTATATAAAAATATAAGCCACGCAATTACTACTACATGAAATGTGCAGTTCATGACAAAAAATATCAGTTCATGACACGAAATATCGAACAACCCAATATTTTTATTTAATTGGCAAATATAGTATTTGAATTCGCATTAACTTTTGATTTCTTAAATTTATAGGCGTAAAATCTTTGAATGAATATATAATATTGAATATAACAGTCGACAAGCCCAAGGTACCAGCCTGGACTGCGTACCTCAGGCAGTTAAACTTTGATTTAGGTATAATCTACTGCTGCTTAAATCATTTTTTCTTAACTTAAGAAATACGAAATATGTTTCTTTGATAACTTTGGGAATTCATGCTTACCTCAAGAAAACTATTTAATTCGAATCTGCAATATTACTCCTCGATCTCAGTCGCAATTAACTGCCAAAAGTATAGCTTACAAAAATCCTTCTCGCTCAGAAGAATTTCTTTCAAATATTTTTTCATCTTCCATCATTTGTATTTGCAAACAACAAACCTCTCTAGATAAAATGATCTAATTAATACTTCTAATTTTAATCATTCAGAAATATTATATATTGATAGATTTGCATATTAAGCCATTGTTTTGGGTAAAAAGTCTACATAATGATTCTTAACTTAAGAACTAAGTAGCTTCAATAATAATTTTGTATATTCATAACTATCTAAGCAAAACCATTCAATTTGAATATAATCTACAATTCTTTTTCACAGTTAATTATGAAAAATATGGCTTACAAACAGGGAGAAATTTTTTTAAATTCATTTATCTTGTAATACGCTTTAAATAAATTTATCTTGCAATCCAATTAATACGTTTAAAATAAATAAATTTATATAATCTATATACATAAATCGTAACAAAAATTAAGAAGAAAAAAAATCGAGAAGCAAAAGTGGGATCGGGGCCGAATATACTACTCAAACAAATTCTTCTTAGTTTAAGAAATGTGAAATTCATTTTTATGATAGTCTTGAACATTCATAATTTCCTCTAGAAAATCATTTTATTCTATTCAGCAATATTACTCCTTGTTCTCAGTCGGAATTAACTGAAAAATGCAGTTTACAAATAAAGCAATCCTTTCCTCTTGAAAGAACTATTTGTAAATGTTTTTAATTTTGTATTTGCAATCAAACTCTCTAGATATAAAGATCCTTAACTAATTAACACAGCCTTGGTTTTTAGAAGCGAAAAACTGGTCTAACTCATTTTTAACAGCCTGATCGGAATCGAAAGTTTTACTATTCAAATGGTTTTGTAGGAAGCGAAACAAACAGTAGTCTGATGGAGCTAAGTCAAGGCCAAAGGGTGGATGTGGCATCAGTTCCCAATTGAACTCCATTAATTTTTGACGAGTTATCAAAGATGGAATATCATTCCCTTGCGATTTTGTAAGCAATCTATTTTTCACCATCCGCTATGATTCTTTTTAGAAATGGGTCGTTTTGGTTAGGATTCGGTAAAGAGTCGCATATGTTAATGCGTTTGGTGAGATGGATTTCCTTTGATTCGTGAGGAACCCAAACATTCAGTTTGTTTACGTAATTAAGCTGGTGCAAGTAAACGGTTGAATTCGATATGTCGAGCTTTTCTGCTGTCTCTCAAGTTGTCATATGCCGGTTAGTTTCGATAAACGCCTTTATTTTGTCGTCATCAGTAGTGGTTGGACAACCAGTATGTGGTGCAATTTGCACATAAAAATTTCGAGAACGAAAGTGAGCAAACCAATGCTGACACTGGCGTTTAGTAAGGCAGTCCTCACCATAAGCTTCACACAATTTCTTTCGAGCTTGAACCGCAATTTTGCTCTAAAACAATAAAATATGCCGATAATGCTCTCTTTGATTGTTTATTTTTAACCCACTTGTTGTTTACTAGTGATGCTCAGTTTTAGACTGAAGATAGTCTACTCTTTAAAATAGTATATAAAAATATAAGCCACGCAATTACTACTACATGAAATGTGCAGTTCATGACAAAAAATATCAGTTCATGACACGAAATATCGAACAACCCAATATTTTTATTTAATTGGCAAATATAGTATTTGAATTCGCATTAACTTTTGATTTCTTAAATTTATAGGCGTAAAATCTTTGAATGAATATATAATATTGAATATAACAGTCGACAAGCCCAAGGTACCAGCCTGGACTGCGTACCTCAGGCAGTTAAACTTTGATTTAGGTATAATCTACTGCTGCTTAAATCATTTTTTCTTAACTTAAGAAATACGAAATATGTTTCTTTGATAACTTTGGGAATTCATGCTTACCTCAAGAAAACTATTTAATTCGAATCTGCAATATTACTCCTCGATCTCAGTCGCAATTAACTGCCAAAAGTATAGCTTACAAAAATCCTTCTCGCTCAGAAGAATTTCTTTCAAATATTTTTTCATCTTCCATCATTTGTATTTGCAAACAACAAACCTCTCTAGATAAAATGATCTAATTAATACTTCTAATTTTAATCATTCAGAAATATTATATATTGATAGATTTGCATATTAAGCCATTGTTTTGGGTAAAAAGTCTACATAATGATTCTTAACTTAAGAACTAAGTAGCTTCAATAATAATTTTGTATATTCATAACTATCTAAGCAAAACCATTCAATTTGAATATAATCTACAATTCTTTTTCACAGTTAATTATGAAAAATATGGCTTACAAACAGGGAGAAATTTTTTTAAATTCATTTATCTTGTAATACGCTTTAAATAAATTTATCTTGCAATCCAATTAATACGTTTAAAATAAATAAATTTATATAATCTATATACATAAATCGTAACAAAAATTAAGAAGAAAAAAAATCGAGAAGCAAAAGTGGGATCGGGGCCGAATATACTACTCAAACAAATTCTTCTTAGTTTAAGAAATGTGAAATTCATTTTTATGATAGTCTTGAACATTCATAATTTCCTCTAGAAAATCATTTTATTCTATTCAGCAATATTACTCCTTGTTCTCAGTCGGAATTAACTGAAAAATGCAGTTTACAAATAAAGCAATCCTTTCCTCTTGAAAGAACTATTTGTAAATGTTTTTAATTTTGTATTTGCAATCAAACTCTCTAGATATAAAGATCCTTAACTAATTAACACAGCCTTGGTTTTTAGAAGCGAAAAACTGGTCTAACTCATTTTTAACAGCCTGATCGGAATCGAAAGTTTTACTATTCAAATGGTTTTGTAGGAAGCGAAACAAACAGTAGTCTGATGGAGCTAAGTCAAGGCCAAAGGGTGGATGTGGCATCAGTTCCCAATTGAACTCCATTAATTTTTGACGAGTTATCAAAGATGGAATATCATTCCCTTGCGATTTTGTAAGCAATCTATTTTTCACCATCCGCTATGATTCTTTTTAGAAATGGGTCGTTTTGGTTAGGATTCGGTAAAGAGTCGCATATGTTAATGCGTTTGGTGAGATGGATTTCCTTTGATTCGTGAGGAACCCAAACATTCAGTTTGTTTACGTAATTAAGCTGGTGCAAGTAAACGGTTGAATTCGATATGTCGAGCTTTTCTGCTGTCTCTCAAGTTGTCATATGCCGGTTAGTTTCGATAAACGCCTTTATTTTGTCGTCATCAGTAGTGGTTGGACAACCAGTATGTGGTGCAATTTGCACATAAAAATTTCGAGAACGAAAGTGAGCAAACCAATGCTGACACTGGCGTTTAGTAAGGCAGTCCTCACCATAAGCTTCACACAATTTCTTTCGAGCTTGAACCGCAATTTTGCTCTAAAACAATAAAATATGCCGATAATGCTCTCTTTGATTGTTTATTTTTAACCCACTTGTTGTTTACTAGTGATGCTCAGTTTTAGACTGAAGATAGTCTACTCTTTAAAATAGTATATAAAAATATAAGCCACGCAATTACTACTACATGAAATGTGCAGTTCATGACAAAAAATATCAGTTCATGACACGAAATATCGAACAACCCAATATTTTTATTTAATTGGCAAATATAGTATTTGAATTCGCATTAACTTTTGATTTCTTAAATTTATAGGCGTAAAATCTTTGAATGAATATATAATATTGAATATAACAGTCGACAAGCCCAAGGTACCAGCCTGGACTGCGTACCTCAGGCAGTTAAACTTTGATTTAGGTATAATCTACTGCTGCTTAAATCATTTTTTCTTAACTTAAGAAATACGAAATATGTTTCTTTGATAACTTTGGGAATTCATGCTTACCTCAAGAAAACTATTTAATTCGAATCTGCAATATTACTCCTCGATCTCAGTCGCAATTAACTGCCAAAAGTATAGCTTACAAAAATCCTTCTCGCTCAGAAGAATTTCTTTCAAATATTTTTTCATCTTCCATCATTTGTATTTGCAAACAACAAACCTCTCTAGATAAAATGATCTAATTAATACTTCTAATTTTAATCATTCAGAAATATTATATATTGATAGATTTGCATATTAAGCCATTGTTTTGGGTAAAAAGTCTACATAATGATTCTTAACTTAAGAACTAAGTAGCTTCAATAATAATTTTGTATATTCATAACTATCTAAGCAAAACCATTCAATTTGAATATAATCTACAATATTTTTTCACAGTTAATTATGAAAAATATGGCTTACAAACAGGGAGAAATTTTTTTAAATTCATTTATCTTGTAATACGCTTTAAATAAATTTATCTTGCAATCCAATTAATACGTTTAAAATAAATAAATTTATATAATCTATATACATAAATCGTAACAAAAATTAAGAAGAAAAAAAATCGAGAAGCAAAAGTGGGATCGGGGCTCGAACCTCGAGCCCCAATCCCGCCGCGGTGGCAGCCGAGGAACAGCTCGGCTGACCTACAGGCGGCCTGCCTGTGAAACGTCATTTGCTTATTTAAGCTACAGCTTTTCAAATTCGAAATTGAAATTGCCACCCTCGTTCATCTCCGTATCACTAGAGACTTCCGGCAGTTGCAGAATAAAATCCTCCTCTATGTCCTCCTTGAATTTCTCGCAGAAACGCTGCAAGTTTTTCCGCGTGAGGCTATATTTAGCGGTGAAACTATTGCTATATTTAGGCTATATTTAGCGGTGAAACTATTGCTGCTCAATTCGTGCTGCCTCGAGAACTGCGATGAATGGAAAGACGTTTACCTTAGCCTAATATATGCTGCCTATACTATTGTAAGCGGTTTCATTTGTGTTTACATTGCATCAGTACAAATAGCATGCACAGGCAAATATTACATACGCCGGCCCAAATTACATGCATTAGCACAAAGCAAATTTATCAATACATTAATTTATGTCATCGAAAATCCATCTGCAGCTCGGCGCAACAATGTTGCAAAGTTCAAGAAATGAGATTTAGATTTTTCAAGATTGTAAAATATTTTGTAATTAAGTTCAATTTGGTCCGATCAGTTGAACTAACATGACAAATTACTCAAGAATTAAAAAAAGGTGTTTGACTTGAAGGCTAAATTCTACATATGCATATATTTTCATTGGTAAATTTTGAACTTGAATTCGCGATAATTATTAACTTTCGTTTTTTTAAATTTCTATGCATAAAATCTTAAATGAAATGTATAGGGTGTTATTAACGGTCGGCAAGCTAGAGGTACGTAGCCCGGGCTGCTTACTTCGGATAGGTTAAAACGTTGATTTGGGCCGAATATACTACTCAAACAAATTCTTCTTAGTTTAAGAAATGTGAAATTCATTTTTATGATAGTCTTGAACATTCATAATTTCCTCTAGAAAATCATTTTATTCTATTCAGCAATATTACTCCTTGTTCTCAGTCGGAATTAACTGAAAAATGCAGTTTACAAATAAAGCAATCCTTTCCTCTTGAAAGAACTATTTGTAAATGTTTTTAATTTTGTATTTGCAATCAAACTCTCTAGATATAAAGATCCTTAACTAATTAACACAGCCTTGGTTTTTAGAAGCGAAAAACTGGTCTAACTCATTTTTAACAGCCTGATCGGAATCGAAAGTTTTACTATTCAAATGGTTTTGTAGGAAGCGAAACAAACAGTAGTCTGATGGAGCTAAGTCAAGGCCAAAGGGTGGATGTGGCATCAGTTCCCAATTGAACTCCATTAATTTTTGACGAGTTATCAAAGATGGAATATCATTCCCTTGCGTTTTTGTAAGCAATCTATTTTTCACCATCCGCTATGATTCTTTTTAGAAATGGGTCGTTTTGGTTAGGATTCGGTAAAGAGTCGCATATGTTAATGCGTTTGGTGAGATGGATTTCCTTTGATTCGTGAGGAACCCAAACATTCAGTTTGTTTACGTAATTAAGCTGGTGCAAGTAAACGGTTGAATTCGATATGTCGAGCTTTTCTGCTGTCTCTCAAGTTGTCATATGCCGGTTAGTTTCGATAAACGCCTTTATTTTGTCGTCATCAGTAGTGGTTGGACAACCAGTATGTGGTGCAATTTGCACATAAAAATTTCGAGAACGAAAGTGAGCAAACCAATGCTGACACTGGCGTTTAGTAAGGCAGTCCTCACCATAAGCTTCACACAATTTCTTTCGAGCTTGAACCGCAATTTTGCTCTAAAACAATAAAATATGCCGATAATGCTCTCTTTGATTGTTTATTTTTAACCCACTTGTTGTTTACTAGTGATGCTCAGTTTTAGACTGAAGATAGTCTACTCTTTAAAATAGTATATAAAAATATAAGCCACGCAATTACTACTACATGAAATGTGCAGTTCATGACAAAAAATATCAGTTCATGACACGAAATATCGAACAACCCAATATTTTTATTTAATTGGCAAATATAGTATTTGAATTCGCATTAACTTTTGATTTCTTAAATTTATAGGCGTAAAATCTTTGAATGAATATATAATATTGAATATAACAGTCGACAAGCCCAAGGTACCAGCCTGGACTGCGTACCTCAGGCAGTTAAACTTTGATTTAGGTATAATCTACTGCTGCTTAAATCATTTTTTCTTAACTTAAGAAATACGAAATATGTTTCTTTGATAACTTTGGGAATTCATGCTTACCTCAAGAAAACTATTTAATTCGAATCTGCAATATTACTCCTCGATCTCAGTCGCAATTAACTGCCAAAAGTATAGCTTACAAAAATCCTTCTCGCTCAGAAGAATTTCTTTCAAATATTTTTTCATCTTCCATCATTTGTATTTGCAAACAACAAACCTCTCTAGATAAAATGATCTAATTAATACTTCTAATTTTAATCATTCAGAAATATTATATATTGATAGATTTGCATATTAAGCCATTGTTTTGGGTAAAAAGTCTACATAATGATTCTTAACTTAAGAACTAAGTAGCTTCAATAATAATTTTGTATATTCATAACTATCTAAGCAAAACCATTCAATTTGAATATAATCTACAATTCTTTTTCACAGTTAATTATGAAAAATATGGCTTACAAACAGGGAGAAATTTTTTTAAATTCATTTATCTTGTAATACGCTTTAAATAAATTTATCTTGCAATCCAATTAATACGTTTAAAATAAATAAATTTATATAATCTATATACATAAATCGTAACAAAAATTAAGAAGAAAAAAAATCGAGAAGCAAAAGTGGGATCGGGGCCGAATATACTACTCAAACAAATTCTTCTTAGTTTAAGAAATGTGAAATTCATTTTTATGATAGTCTTGAACATTCATAATTTCCTCTAGAAAATCATTTTATTCTATTCAGCAATATTACTCCTTGTTCTCAGTCGGAATTAACTGAAAAATGCAGTTTACAAATAAAGCAATCCTTTCCTCTTGAAAGAACTATTTGTAAATGTTTTTAATTTTGTATTTGCAATCAAACTCTCTAGATATAAAGATCCTTAACTAATTAACACAGCCTTGGTTTTTAGAAGCGAAAAACTGGTCTAACTCATTTTTAACAGCCTGATCGGAATCGAAAGTTTTACTATTCAAATGGTTTTGTAGGAAGCGAAACAAACAGTAGTCTGATGGAGCTAAGTCAAGGCCAAAGGGTGGATGTGGCATCAGTTCCCAATTGAACTCCATTAATTTTTGACGAGTTATCAAAGATGGAATATCATTCCCTTGCGATTTTGTAAGCAATCTATTTTTCACCATCCGCTATGATTCTTTTTAGAAATGGGTCGTTTTGGTTAGGATTCGGTAAAGAGTCGCATATGTTAATGCGTTTGGTGAGATGGATTTCCTTTGATTCGTGAGGAACCCAAACATTCAGTTTGTTTACGTAATTAAGCTGGTGCAAGTAAACGGTTGAATTCGATATGTCGAGCTTTTCTGCTGTCTCTCAAGTTGTCATATGCCGGTTAGTTTCGATAAACGCCTTTATTTTGTCGTCATCAGTAGTGGTTGGACAACCAGTATGTGGTGCAATTTGCACATAAAAATTTCGAGAACGAAAGTGAGCAAACCAATGCTGACACTGGCGTTTAGTAAGGCAGTCCTCACCATAAGCTTCACACAATTTCTTTCGAGCTTGAACCGCAATTTTGCTCTAAAACAATAAAATATGCCGATAATGCTCTCTTTGATTGTTTATTTTTAACCCACTTGTTGTTTACTAGTGATGCTCAGTTTTAGACTGAAGATAGTCTACTCTTTAAAATAGTATATAAAAATATAAGCCACGCAATTACTACTACATGAAATGTGCAGTTCATGACAAAAAATATCAGTTCATGACACGAAATATCGAACAACCCAATATTTTTATTTAATTGGCAAATATAGTATTTGAATTCGCATTAACTTTTGATTTCTTAAATTTATAGGCGTAAAATCTTTGAATGAATATATAATATTGAATATAACAGTCGACAAGCCCAAGGTACCAGCCTGGACTGCGTACCTCAGGCAGTTAAACTTTGATTTAGGTATAATCTACTGCTGCTTAAATCATTTTTTCTTAACTTAAGAAATACGAAATATGTTTCTTTGATAACTTTGGGAATTCATGCTTACCTCAAGAAAACTATTTAATTCGAATCTGCAATATTACTCCTCGATCTCAGTCGCAATTAACTGCCAAAAGTATAGCTTACAAAAATCCTTCTCGCTCAGAAGAATTTCTTTCAAATATTTTTTCATCTTCCATCATTTGTATTTGCAAACAACAAACCTCTCTAGATAAAATGATCTAATTAATACTTCTAATTTTAATCATTCAGAAATATTATATATTGATAGATTTGCATATTAAGCCATTGTTTTGGGTAAAAAGTCTACATAATGATTCTTAACTTAAGAACTAAGTAGCTTCAATAATAATTTTGTATATTCATAACTATCTAAGCAAAACCATTCAATTTGAATATAATCTACAATATTTTTTCACAGTTAATTATGAAAAATATGGCTTACAAACAGGGAGAAATTTTTTTAAATTCATTTATCTTGTAATACGCTTTAAATAAATTTATCTTGCAATCCAATTAATACGTTTAAAATAAATAAATTTATATAATCTATATACATAAATCGTAACAAAAATTAAGAAGAAAAAAAATCGAGAAGCAAAAGTGGGATCGGGGCTCGAACCTCGAGCCCCAATCCCGCCGCGGTGGCAGCCGAGGAACAGCTCGGCTGACCTACAGGCGGCCTGCCTGTGAAACGTCATTTGCTTATTTAAGCTACAGCTTTTCAAATTCGAAATTGAAATTGCCACCCTCGTTCATCTCCGTATCACTAGAGACTTCCGGCAGTTGCAGAATAAAATCCTCCTCTATGTCCTCCTTGAATTTCTCGCAGAAACGCTGCAAGTTTTTCCGCGTGAGGCTATATTTAGCGGTGAAACTATTGCTATATTTAGGCTATATTTAGCGGTGAAACTATTGCTGCTCAATTCGTGCTGCCTCGAGAACTGCGATGAATGGAAAGACGTTTACCTTAGCCTAATATATGCTGCCTATACTATTGTAAGCGGTTTCATTTGTGTTTACATTGTATCAGTACAAATAGCATGCACAGGCAAATATTACATACGCCGGCCCAAATTACATGCATTAGCACAAAGCAAATTTATCAATACATTAATTTATGTCATCGAAAATCCATCTGCAGCTCGGCGCAACAATGTTGCAAAGTTCAAGAAATGAGATTTAGATTTTTCAAGATTGTAAAATATTTTGTAATTAAGTTCAATTTGGTCCGATCAGTTGAACTAACATGACAAATTACTCAAGAATTAAAAAAAGGTGTTTGACTTGAAGGCTAAATTCTACATATGCATATATTTTCATTGGTAAATTTTGAACTTGAATTCGCGATAATTATTAACTTTCGTTTTTTTAAATTTCTATGCATAAAATCTTAAATGAAATGTATAGGGTGTTATTAACGGTCGGCAAGCTAGAGGTACGTAGCCCGGGCTGCTTACTTCGGATAGGTTAAAACGTTGATTTGGGCCGAATATACTACTCAAACAAATTCTTCTTAGTTTAAGAAATGTGAAATTCATTTTTATGATAGTCTTGAACATTCATAATTTCCTCTAGAAAATCATTTTATTCTATTCAGCAATATTACTCCTTGTTCTCAGTCGGAATTAACTGAAAAATGCAGTTTACAAATAAAGCAATCCTTTCCTCTTGAAAGAACTATTTGTAAATGTTTTTAATTTTGTATTTGCAATCAAACTCTCTAGATATAAAGATCCTTAACTAATTAACACAGCCTTGGTTTTTAGAAGCGAAAAACTGGTCTAACTCATTTTTAACAGCCTGATCGGAATCGAAAGTTTTACTATTCAAATAGTTTTGTAGGAAGCGAAACAAACAGTAGTCTGATGGAGCTAAGTCAAGGCCAAAGGGTGGATGTGGCATCAGTTCCCAATTGAACTCCATTAATTTTTGACGAGTTATCAAAGATGGAATATCATTCCCTTGCGTTTTTGTAAGCAATCTATTTTTCACCATCCGCTATGATTCTTTTTAGAAATGGGTCGTTTTGGTTAGGATTCGGTAAAGAGTCGCATATGTTAATGCGTTTGGTGAGATGGATTTCCTTTGATTCGTGAGGAACCCAAACATTCAGTTTGTTTACGTAATTAAGCTGGTGCAAGTAAACGGTTGAATTCGATATGTCGAGCTTTTCTGCTGTCTCTCAAGTTGTCATATGCCGGTTAGTTTCGATAAACGCCTTTATTTTGTCGTCATCAGTAGTGGTTGGACAACCAGTATGTGGTGCAATTTGCACATAAAAATTTCGAGAACGAAAGTGAGCAAACCAATGCTGACACTGGCGTTTAGTAAGGCAGTCCTCACCATAAGCTTCACACAATTTCTTTCGAGCTTGAACCGCAATTTTGCTCTAAAACAATAAAATATGCCGATAATGCTCTCTTTGATTGTTTATTTTTAACCCACTTGTTGTTTACTAGTGATGCTCAGTTTTAGACTGAAGATAGTCTACTCTTTAAAATAGTATATAAAAATATAAGCCACGCAATTACTACTACATGAAATGTGCAGTTCATGACAAAAAATATCAGTTCATGACACGAAATATCGAACAACCCAATATTTTTATTTAATTGGCAAATATAGTATTTGAATTCGCATTAACTTTTGATTTCTTAAATTTATAGGCGTAAAATCTTTGAATGAATATATAATATTGAATATAACAGTCGACAAGCCCAAGGTACCAGCCTGGACTGCGTACCTCAGGCAGTTAAACTTTGATTTAGGTATAATCTACTGCTGCTTAAATCATTTTTTCTTAACTTAAGAAATACGAAATATGTTTCTTTGATAACTTTGGGAATTCATGCTTACCTCAAGAAAACTATTTAATTCGAATCTGCAATATTACTCCTCGATCTCAGTCGCAATTAACTGCCAAAAGTATAGCTTACAAAAATCCTTCTCGCTCAGAAGAATTTCTTTCAAATATTTTTTCATCTTCCATCATTTGTATTTGCAAACAACAAACCTCTCTAGATAAAATGATCTAATTAATACTTCTAATTTTAATCATTCAGAAATATTATATATTGATAGATTTGCATATTAAGCCATTGTTTTGGGTAAAAAGTCTACATAATGATTCTTAACTTAAGAACTAAGTAGCTTCAATAATAATTTTGTATATTCATAACTATCTAAGCAAAACCATTCAATTTGAATATAATCTACAATATTTTTTCACAGTTAATTATGAAAAATATGGCTTACAAACAGGGAGAAATTTTTTTAAATTCATTTATCTTGTAATACGCTTTAAATAAATTTATCTTGCAATCCAATTAATACGTTTAAAATAAATAAATTTATATAATCTATATACATAAATCGTAACAAAAATTAAGAAGAAAAAAAATCGAGAAGCAAAAGTGGGATCGGGGCTCGAACCTCGAGCCCCAATCCCGCCGCGGTGGCAGCCGAGGAACAGCTCGGCTGACCTACAGGCGGCCTGCCTGTGAAACGTCATTTGCTTATTTAAGCTACAGCTTTTCAAATTCGAAATTGAAATTGCCACCCTCGTTCATCTCCGTATCACTAGAGACTTCCGGCAGTTGCAGAATAAAATCCTCCTCTATGTCCTCCTTGAATTTCTCGCAGAAACGCTGCAAGTTTTTCCGCGTGAGGCTATATTTAGCGGTGAAACTATTGCTATATTTAGGCTATATTTAGCGGTGAAACTATTGCTGCTCAATTCGTGCTGCCTCGAGAACTGCGATGAATGGAAAGACGTTTACCTTAGCCTAATATATGCTGCCTATACTATTGTAAGCGGTTTCATTTGTGTTTACATTGTATCAGTACAAATAGCATGCACAGGCAAATATTACATACGCCGGCCCAAATTACATGCATTAGCACAAAGCAAATTTATCAATACATTAATTTATGTCATCGAAAATCCATCTGCAGCTCGGCGCAACAATGTTGCAAAGTTCAAGAAATGAGATTTAGATTTTTCAAGATTGTAAAATATTTTGTAATTAAGTTCAATTTGGTCCGATCAGTTGAACTAACATGACAAATTACTCAAGAATTAAAAAAAGGTGTTTGACTTGAAGGCTAAATTCTACATATGCATATATTTTCATTGGTAAATTTTGAACTTGAATTCGCGATAATTATTAACTTTCGTTTTTTTAAATTTCTATGCATAAAATCTTAAATGAAATGTATAGGGTGTTATTAACGGTCGGCAAGCTAGAGGTACGTAGCCCGGGCTGCTTACTTCGGATAGGTTAAAACGTTGATTTGGGCCGAATATACTACTCAAACAAATTCTTCTTAGTTTAAGAAATGTGAAATTCATTTTTATGATAGTCTTGAACATTCATAATTTCCTCTAGAAAATCATTTTATTCTATTCAGCAATATTACTCCTTGTTCTCAGTCGGAATTAACTGAAAAATGCAGTTTACAAATAAAGCAATCCTTTCCTCTTGAAAGAACTATTTGTAAATGTTTTTAATTTTGTATTTGCAATCAAACTCTCTAGATATAAAGATCCTTAACTAATTAACACAGCCTTGGTTTTTAGAAGCGAAAAACTGGTCTAACTCATTTTTAACAGCCTGATCGGAATCGAAAGTTTTACTATTCAAATGGTTTTGTAGGAAGCGAAACAAACAGTAGTCTGATGGAGCTAAGTCAAGGCCAAAGGGTGGATGTGGCATCAGTTCCCAATTGAACTCCATTAATTTTTGACGAGTTATCAAAGATGGAATATCATTCCCTTGCGTTTTTGTAAGCAATCTATTTTTCACCATCCGCTATGATTCTTTTTAGAAATGGGTCGTTTTGGTTAGGATTCGGTAAAGAGTCGCATATGTTAATGCGTTTGGTGAGATGGATTTCCTTTGATTCGTGAGGAACCCAAACATTCAGTTTGTTTACGTAATTAAGCTGGTGCAAGTAAACGGTTGAATTCGATATGTCGAGCTTTTCTGCTGTCTCTCAAGTTGTCATATGCCGGTTAGTTTCGATAAACGCCTTTATTTTGTCGTCATCAGTAGTGGTTGGACAACCAGTATGTGGTGCAATTTGCACATAAAAATTTCGAGAACGAAAGTGAGCAAACCAATGCTGACACTGGCGTTTAGTAAGGCAGTCCTCACCATAAGCTTCACACAATTTCTTTCGAGCTTGAACCGCAATTTTGCTCTAAAACAATAAAATATGCCGATAATGCTCTCTTTGATTGTTTATTTTTAACCCACTTGTTGTTTACTAGTGATGCTCAGTTTTAGACTGAAGATAGTCTACTCTTTAAAATAGTATATAAAAATATAAGCCACGCAATTACTACTACATGAAATGTGCAGTTCATGACAAAAAATATCAGTTCATGACACGAAATATCGAACAACCCAATATTTTTATTTAATTGGCAAATATAGTATTTGAATTCGCATTAACTTTTGATTTCTTAAATTTATAGGCGTAAAATCTTTGAATGAATATATAATATTGAATATAACAGTCGACAAGCCCAAGGTACCAGCCTGGACTGCGTACCTCAGGCAGTTAAACTTTGATTTAGGTATAATCTACTGCTGCTTAAATCATTTTTTCTTAACTTAAGAAATACGAAATATGTTTCTTTGATAACTTTGGGAATTCATGCTTACCTCAAGAAAACTATTTAATTCGAATCTGCAATATTACTCCTCGATCTCAGTCGCAATTAACTGCCAAAAGTATAGCTTACAAAAATCCTTCTCGCTCAGAAGAATTTCTTTCAAATATTTTTTCATCTTCCATCATTTGTATTTGCAAACAACAAACCTCTCTAGATAAAATGATCTAATTAATACTTCTAATTTTAATCATTCAGAAATATTATATATTGATAGATTTGCATATTAAGCCATTGTTTTGGGTAAAAAGTCTACATAATGATTCTTAACTTAAGAACTAAGTAGCTTCAATAATAATTTTGTATATTCATAACTATCTAAGCAAAACCATTCAATTTGAATATAATCTACAATATTTTTTCACAGTTAATTATGAAAAATATGGCTTACAAACAGGGAGAAATTTTTTTAAATTCATTTATCTTGTAATACGCTTTAAATAAATTTATCTTGCAATCCAATTAATACGTTTAAAATAAATAAATTTATATAATCTATATACATAAATCGTAACAAAAATTAAGAAGAAAAAAAATCGAGAAGCAAAAGTGGGATCGGGGCTCGAACCTCGAGCCCCAATCCCGCCGCGGTGGCAGCCGAGGAACAGCTCGGCTGACCTACAGGCGGCCTGCCTGTGAAACGTCATTTGCTTATTTAAGCTACAGCTTTTCAAATTCGAAATTGAAATTGCCACCCTCGTTCATCTCCGTATCACTAGAGACTTCCGGCAGTTGCAGAATAAAATCCTCCTCTATGTCCTCCTTGAATTTCTCGCAGAAACGCTGCAAGTTTTTCCGCGTGAGGCTATATTTAGCGGTGAAACTATTGCTATATTTAGGCTATATTTAGCGGTGAAACTATTGCTGCTCAATTCGTGCTGCCTCGAGAACTGCGATGAATGGAAAGACGTTTACCTTAGCCTAATATATGCTGCCTATACTATTGTAAGCGGTTTCATTTGTGTTTACATTGCATCAGTACAAATAGCATGCACAGGCAAATATTACATACGCCGGCCCAAATTACATGCATTAGCACAAAGCAAATTTATCAATACATTAATTTATGTCATCGAAAATCCATCTGCAGCTCGGCGCAACAATGTTGCAAAGTTCAAGAAATGAGATTTAGATTTTTCAAGATTGTAAAATATTTTGTAATTAAGTTCAATTTGGTCCGATCAGTTGAACTAACATGACAAATTACTCAAGAATTAAAAAAAGGTGTTTGACTTGAAGGCTAAATTCTACATATGCATATATTTTCATTGGTAAATTTTGAACTTGAATTCGCGATAATTATTAACTTTCGTTTTTTTAAATTTCTATGCATAAAATCTTAAATGAAATGTATAGGGTGTTATTAACGGTCGGCAAGCTAGAGGTACGTAGCCCGGGCTGCTTACTTCGGATAGGTTAAAACGTTGATTTGGGCCGAATATACTACTCAAACAAATTCTTCTTAGTTTAAGAAATGTGAAATTCATTTTTATGATAGTCTTGAACATTCATAATTTCCTCTAGAAAATCATTTTATTCTATTCAGCAATATTACTCCTTGTTCTCAGTCGGAATTAACTGAAAAATGCAGTTTACAAATAAAGCAATCCTTTCCTCTTGAAAGAACTATTTGTAAATGTTTTTAATTTTGTATTTGCAATCAAACTCTCTAGATATAAAGATCCTTAACTAATTAACACAGCCTTGGTTTTTAGAAGCGAAAAACTGGTCTAACTCATTTTTAACAGCCTGATCGGAATCGAAAGTTTTACTATTCAAATGGTTTTGTAGGAAGCGAAACAAACAGTAGTCTGATGGAGCTAAGTCAAGGCCAAAGGGTGGATGTGGCATCAGTTCCCAATTGAACTCCATTAATTTTTGACGAGTTATCAAAGATGGAATATCATTCCCTTGCGTTTTTGTAAGCAATCTATTTTTCACCATCCGCTATGATTCTTTTTAGAAATGGGTCGTTTTGGTTAGGATTCGGTAAAGAGTCGCATATGTTAATGCGTTTGGTGAGATGGATTTCCTTTGATTCGTGAGGAACCCAAACATTCAGTTTGTTTACGTAATTAAGCTGGTGCAAGTAAACGGTTGAATTCGATATGTCGAGCTTTTCTGCTGTCTCTCAAGTTGTCATATGCCGGTTAGTTTCGATAAACGCCTTTATTTTGTCGTCATCAGTAGTGGTTGGACAACCAGTATGTGGTGCAATTTGCACATAAAAATTTCGAGAACGAAAGTGAGCAAACCAATGCTGACACTGGCGTTTAGTAAGGCAGTCCTCACCATAAGCTTCACACAATTTCTTTCGAGCTTGAACCGCAATTTTGCTCTAAAACAATAAAATATGCCGATAATGCTCTCTTTGATTGTTTATTTTTAACCCACTTGTTGTTTACTAGTGATGCTCAGTTTTAGACTGAAGATAGTCTACTCTTTAAAATAGTATATAAAAATATAAGCCACGCAATTACTACTACATGAAATGTGCAGTTCATGACAAAAAATATCAGTTCATGACACGAAATATCGAACAACCCAATATTTTTATTTAATTGGCAAATATAGTATTTGAATTCGCATTAACTTTTGATTTCTTAAATTTATAGGCGTAAAATCTTTGAATGAATATATAATATTGAATATAACAGTCGACAAGCCCAAGGTACCAGCCTGGACTGCGTACCTCAGGCAGTTAAACTTTGATTTAGGTATAATCTACTGCTGCTTAAATCATTTTTTCTTAACTTAAGAAATACGAAATATGTTTCTTTGATAACTTTGGGAATTCATGCTTACCTCAAGAAAACTATTTAATTCGAATCTGCAATATTACTCCTCGATCTCAGTCGCAATTAACTGCCAAAAGTATAGCTTACAAAAATCCTTCTCGCTCAGAAGAATTTCTTTCAAATATTTTTTCATCTTCCATCATTTGTATTTGCAAACAACAAACCTCTCTAGATAAAATGATCTAATTAATACTTCTAATTTTAATCATTCAGAAATATTATATATTGATAGATTTGCATATTAAGCCATTGTTTTGGGTAAAAAGTCTACATAATGATTCTTAACTTAAGAACTAAGTAGCTTCAATAATAATTTTGTATATTCATAACTATCTAAGCAAAACCATTCAATTTGAATATAATCTACAATATTTTTTCACAGTTAATTATGAAAAATATGGCTTACAAACAGGGAGAAATTTTTTTAAATTCATTTATCTTGTAATACGCTTTAAATAAATTTATCTTGCAATCCAATTAATACGTTTAAAATAAATAAATTTATATAATCTATATACATAAATCGTAACAAAAATTAAGAAGAAAAAAAATCGAGAAGCAAAAGTGGGATCGGGGCTCGAACCTCGAGCCCCAATCCCGCCGCGGTGGCAGCCGAGGAACAGCTCGGCTGACCTACAGGCGGCCTGCCTGTGAAACGTCATTTGCTTATTTAAGCTACAGCTTTTCAAATTCGAAATTGAAATTGCCACCCTCGTTCATCTCCGTATCACTAGAGACTTCCGGCAGTTGCAGAATAAAATCCTCCTCTATGTCCTCCTTGAATTTCTCGCAGAAACGCTGCAAGTTTTTCCGCGTGAGGCTATATTTAGCGGTGAAACTATTGCTATATTTAGGCTATATTTAGCGGTGAAACTATTGCTGCTCAATTCGTGCTGCCTCGAGAACTGCGATGAATGGAAAGACGTTTACCTTAGCCTAATATATGCTGCCTATACTATTGTAAGCGGTTTCATTTGTGTTTACATTGCATCAGTACAAATAGCATGCACAGGCAAATATTACATACGCCGGCCCAAATTACATGCATTAGCACAAAGCAAATTTATCAATACATTAATTTATGTCATCGAAAATCCATCTGCAGCTCGGCGCAACAATGTTGCAAAGTTCAAGAAATGAGATTTAGATTTTTCAAGATTGTAAAATATTTTGTAATTAAGTTCAATTTGGTCCGATCAGTTGAACTAACATGACAAATTACTCAAGAATTAAACAAGTTGGGTAAACAGACCTACGCTCATGTCAGAAGGGTTTTGTATTCAATTTAGAAAATGCAGTCACCAGATCGAATCAAATCAAGAAACATGTCAAAGACGATTTTATTGGAGAAAATATGAAATACGAAGATCATATTATTATTAACAAAGTTGAACGAATTTCGACTTCTGAGGTTTTTGGTATTGTTATACTCATAAATATCTCCCTTGATAATTATTTCAGATGGATGATGACGGAGGAAACACATTTTTCATGTATTCCCCCCCTGTGCCCCCACTGAAGCTAAAACTGACAGATTAACAACTGTTTTGAAAAGCTCCCATGAAAACTTTCATTTCATACTCATATCGGCTACATTTGATACATTTTTTTCAGGGGCCACTTTCCTGTACTGTTATCATCGATTAATGGCCAATTTTTCGAATCCTAGAATGGTTACAAAACCCTTTTGCTAGGAGCTCTCTCCCACCTCCTTGACTTGTTTCACTTATGAGCATTAATTGTAGGTACTCATCTTCAGTCATTCATTAAATTGAATCAAGTGTTCAAAGCATGCACCTTAAACGTTGAAGTTGGGAAAAACTAACTCAAATTATTCAACCTTCGCATTTTAAACAGCCACCATTTTGTTTTATGATTACTGATACCACTAGCTGAACCGATTCTCAAAGATATACATGACCCCTATCATTCCTGAAATTTGCATGCAAATCCTAGCAAAACTGTAGTGTCTGAGTCGGTAAAAAGCGCATGTTGTTCCATAGCCATATGTTGCCATAGTAATAAATACAGCGCATATTGTTCCATAGTAATACAGGAAAATTCAAACCGCTATAACTTCGCTAAATATGATTCAATCTTTATGAAACTTTCAGAATAGATCAATCTTATAAATAGACATCTACGTACTGAATTTCATTGAATTTAAGGGTACCGTTGAGATTTTATTCAAGAAAACATAAAATCGATAAATCATACTATTACTAACAAAGTTGAGTGTATTGTGACTTCTCACGTATTTGTTGCTGTTGTACTCACCAAGGCCTACATTCCTGATTTTTTTCAGATTTTTCGGATCACAGGTGTCCAATCGCGAGGGGGGGGGACACAAATTTTTCGTGTATTTCCCCTCCCTGTGCGCCCCTCGAAGCAAATTTTGCCAAACTAAGACCTGTTTTGAAAAGCTCTCACCAAGACCTTTCATTTGATACCCATATCGGCTACCTTCAATGAAATTTTTTTTTCGGGGGGTCACTCCCCTATACGGGGAGACCCCCCTTAAATACCTTATAAAATTTTTTTGTAGATGAACTTTGAAGAGATCACCACTTTACACCTACACACAAAATTTGATGATTCTAGCTTAAGTCGTTTCCGAGAAAAACTGCTGTGACACACGGACGGACGGACGGACGGACGGACGGACGGACGGACGGACGGACGGACGGACGGACGGACGGACGGACGGACGGACGGACGGACGGACAGACGGACAGACGGACAGACGGACAGACTGGTCGCGAAACTAGTAGGGTTTTGTAAAATTATTTTACAAAACCCTAAAAAAGGTGTTTGACTTGAAGGCTAAATTCTACATATGCATATATTTTCATTGGTAAATTTTGAACTTGAATTCGCGATAATTATTAACTTTCGTTTTTTTAAATTTCTATGCATAAAATCTTAAATGAAATGTATAGGGTGTTATTAACGGTCGGCAAGCTAGAGGTACGTAGCCCGGGCTGCTTACTTCGGATAGGTTAAAACGTTGATTTGGGCCGAATATACTACTCAAACAAATTCTTCTTAGTTTAAGAAATGTGAAATTCATTTTTATGATAGTCTTGAACATTCATAATTTCCTCTAGAAAATCATTTTATTCTATTCAGCAATATTACTCCTTGTTCTCAGTCGGAATTAACTGAAAAATGCAGTTTACAAATAAAGCAATCCTTTCCTCTTGAAAGAACTATTTGTAAATGTTTTTAATTTTGTATTTGCAATCAAACTCTCTAGATATAAAGATCCTTAACTAATTAACACAGCCTTGGTTTTTAGAAGCGAAAAACTGGTCTAACTCATTTTTAACAGCCTGATCGGAATCGAAAGTTTTACTATTCAAATGGTTTTGTAGGAAGCGAAACAAACAGTAGTCTGATGGAGCTAAGTCAAGGCCAAAGGGTGGATGTGGCATCAGTTCCCAATTGAACTCCATTAATTTTTGACGAGTTATCAAAGATGGAATATCATTCCCTTGCGTTTTTGTAAGCAATCTATTTTTCACCATCCGCTATGATTCTTTTTAGAAATGGGTCGTTTTGGTTAGGATTCGGTAAAGAGTCGCATATGTTGATGCGTTTGGTGAGATGGATTTCCTTTGATTCGTGAGGAACCCAAACATTCAGTTTGTTTACGTAATTAAGCTGGTGCAAGTAAACGGTTGAATTCGATATGTCGAGCTTTTCTGCTGTCTCTCAAGTTGTCATATGCCGGTTAGTTTCGATAAACGCCTTTATTTTGTCGTCATCAGTAGTGGTTGGACAACCAGTATGTGGTGCAATTTGCACATAAAAATTTCGAGAACGAAAGTGAGCAAACCAATGCTGACACTGGCGTTTAGTAAGGCAGTCCTCACCATAAGCTTCACACAATTTCTTTCGAGCTTGAACCGCAATTTTGCTCTAAAACAATAAAATATGCCGATAATGCTCTCTTTGATTGTTTATTTTTAACCCACTTGTTGTTTACTAGTGATGCTCAGTTTTAGACTGAAGATAGTCTACTCTTTAAAATAGTATATAAAAATATAAGCCACGCAATTACTACTACATGAAATGTGCAGTTCATGACAAAAAATATCAGTTCATGACACGAAATATCGAACAACCCAATATTTTTATTTAATTGGCAAATATAGTATTTGAATTCGCATTAACTTTTGATTTCTTAAATTTATAGGCGTAAAATCTTTGAATGAATATATAATATTGAATATAACAGTCGACAAGCCCAAGGTACCAGCCTGGACTGCGTACCTCAGGCAGTTAAACTTTGATTTAGGTATAATCTACTGCTGCTTAAATCATTTTTTCTTAACTTAAGAAATACGAAATATGTTTCTTTGATAACTTTGGGAATTCATGCTTACCTCAAGAAAACTATTTAATTCGAATCTGCAATATTACTCCTCGATCTCAGTCGCAATTAACTGCCAAAAGTATAGCTTACAAAAATCCTTCTCGCTCAGAAGAATTTCTTTCAAATATTTTTTCATCTTCCATCATTTGTATTTGCAAACAACAAACCTCTCTAGATAAAATGATCTAATTAATACTTCTAATTTTAATCATTCAGAAATATTATATATTGATAGATTTGCATATTAAGCCATTGTTTTGGGTAAAAAGTCTACATAATGATTCTTAACTTAAGAACTAAGTAGCTTCAATAATAATTTTGTATATTCATAACTATCTAAGCAAAACCATTCAATTTGAATATAATCTACAATATTTTTTCACAGTTAATTATGAAAAATATGGCTTACAAACAGGGAGAAATTTTTTTAAATTCATTTATCTTGTAATACGCTTTAAATAAATTTATCTTGCAATCCAATTAATACGTTTAAAATAAATAAATTTATATAATCTATATACATAAATCGTAACAAAAATTAAGAAGAAAAAAAATCGAGAAGCAAAAGTGGGATCGGGGCTCGAACCTCGAGCCCCAATCCCGCCGCGGTGGCAGCCGAGGAACAGCTCGGCTGACCTACAGGCGGCCTGCCTGTGAAACGTCATTTGCTTATTTAAGCTACAGCTTTTCAAATTCGAAATTGAAATTGCCACCCTCGTTCATCTCCGTATCACTAGAGACTTCCGGCAGTTGCAGAATAAAATCCTCCTCTATGTCCTCCTTGAATTTCTCGCAGAAACGCTGCAAGTTTTTCCGCGTGAGGCTATATTTAGCGGTGAAACTATTGCTATATTTAGGCTATATTTAGCGGTGAAACTATTGCTGCTCAATTCGTGCTGCCTCGAGAACTGCGATGAATGGAAAGACGTTTACCTTAGCCTAATATATGCTGCCTATACTATTGTAAGCGGTTTCATTTGTGTTTACATTGCATCAGTACAAATAGCATGCACAGGCAAATATTACATACGCCGGCCCAAATTACATGCATTAGCACAAAGCAAATTTATCAATACATTAATTTATGTCATCGAAAATCCATCTGCAGCTCGGCGCAACAATGTTGCAAAGTTCAAGAAATGAGATTTAGATTTTTCAAGATTGTAAAATATTTTGTAATTAAGTTCAATTTGGTCCGATCAGTTGAACTAACATGACAAATTACTCAAGAATTAAAAAAAGGTGTTTGACTTGAAGGCTAAATTCTACATATGCATATATTTTCATTGGTAAATTTTGAACTTGAATTCGCGATAATTATTAACTTTCGTTTTTTTAAATTTCTATGCATAAAATCTTAAATGAAATGTATAGGGTGTTATTAACGGTCGGCAAGCTAGAGGTACGTAGCCCGGGCTGCTTACTTCGGATAGGTTAAAACGTTGATTTGGGCCGAATATACTACTCAAACAAATTCTTCTTAGTTTAAGAAATGTGAAATTCATTTTTATGATAGTCTTGAACATTCATAATTTCCTCTAGAAAATCATTTTATTCTATTCAGCAATATTACTCCTTGTTCTCAGTCGGAATTAACTGAAAAATGCAGTTTACAAATAAAGCAATCCTTTCCTCTTGAAAGAACTATTTGTAAATGTTTTTAATTTTGTATTTGCAATCAAACTCTCTAGATATAAAGATCCTTAACTAATTAACACAGCCTTGGTTTTTAGAAGCGAAAAACTGGTCTAACTCATTTTTAACAGCCTGATCGGAATCGAAAGTTTTACTATTCAAATGGTTTTGTAGGAAGCGAAACAAACAGTAGTCTGATGGAGCTAAGTCAAGGCCAAAGGGTGGATGTGGCATCAGTTCCCAATTGAACTCCATTAATTTTTGACGAGTTATCAAAGATGGAATATCATTCCCTTGCGTTTTTGTAAGCAATCTATTTTTCACCATCCGCTATGATTCTTTTTAGAAATGGGTCGTTTTGGTTAGGATTCGGTAAAGAGTCGCATATGTTAATGCGTTTGGTGAGATGGATTTCCTTTGATTCGTGAGGAACCCAAACATTCAGTTTGTTTACGTAATTAAGCTGGTGCAAGTAAACGGTTGAATTCGATATGTCGAGCTTTTCTGCTGTCTCTCAAGTTGTCATATGCCGGTTAGTTTCGATAAACGCCTTTATTTTGTCGTCATCAGTAGTGGTTGGACAACCAGTATGTGGTGCAATTTGCACATAAAAATTTCGAGAACGAAAGTGAGCAAACCAATGCTGACACTGGCGTTTAGTAAGGCAGTCCTCACCATAAGCTTCACACAATTTCTTTCGAGCTTGAACCGCAATTTTGCTCTAAAACAATAAAATATGCCGATAATGCTCTCTTTGATTGTTTATTTTTAACCCACTTGTTGTTTACTAGTGATGCTCAGTTTTAGACTGAAGATAGTCTACTCTTTAAAATAGTATATAAAAATATAAGCCACGCAATTACTACTACATGAAATGTGCAGTTCATGACAAAAAATATCAGTTCATGACACGAAATATCGAACAACCCAATATTTTTATTTAATTGGCAAATATAGTATTTGAATTCGCATTAACTTTTGATTTCTTAAATTTATAGGCGTAAAATCTTTGAATGAATATATAATATTGAATATAACAGTCGACAAGCCCAAGGTACCAGCCTGGACTGCGTACCTCAGGCAGTTAAACTTTGATTTAGGTATAATCTACTGCTGCTTAAATCATTTTTTCTTAACTTAAGAAATACGAAATATGTTTCTTTGATAACTTTGGGAATTCATGCTTACCTCAAGAAAACTATTTAATTCGAATCTGCAATATTACTCCTCGATCTCAGTCGCAATTAACTGCCAAAAGTATAGCTTACAAAAATCCTTCTCGCTCAGAAGAATTTCTTTCAAATATTTTTTCATCTTCCATCATTTGTATTTGCAAACAACAAACCTCTCTAGATAAAATGATCTAATTAATACTTCTAATTTTAATCATTCAGAAATATTATATATTGATAGATTTGCATATTAAGCCATTGTTTTGGGTAAAAAGTCTACATAATGATTCTTAACTTAAGAACTAAGTAGCTTCAATAATAATTTTGTATATTCATAACTATCTAAGCAAAACCATTCAATTTGAATATAATCTACAATATTTTTTCACAGTTAATTATGAAAAATATGGCTTACAAACAGGGAGAAATTTTTTTAAATTCATTTATCTTGTAATACGCTTTAAATAAATTTATCTTGCAATCCAATTAATACGTTTAAAATAAATAAATTTATATAATCTATATACATAAATCGTAACAAAAATTAAGAAGAAAAAAAATCGAGAAGCAAAAGTGGGATCGGGGCTCGAACCTCGAGCCCCAATCCCGCCGCGGTGGCAGCCGAGGAACAGCTCGGCTGACCTACAGGCGGCCTGCCTGTGAAACGTCATTTGCTTATTTAAGCTACAGCTTTTCAAATTCGAAATTGAAATTGCCACCCTCGTTCATCTCCGTATCACTAGAGACTTCCGGCAGTTGCAGAATAAAATCCTCCTCTATGTCCTCCTTGAATTTCTCGCAGAAACGCTGCAAGTTTTTCCGCGTGAGGCTATATTTAGCGGTGAAACTATTGCTATATTTAGGCTATATTTAGCGGTGAAACTATTGCTGCTCAATTCGTGCTGCCTCGAGAACTGCGATGAATGGAAAGACGTTTACCTTAGCCTAATATATGCTGCCTATACTATTGTAAGCGGTTTCATTTGTGTTTACATTGCATCAGTACAAATAGCATGCACAGGCAAATATTACATACGCCGGCCCAAATTACATGCATTAGCACAAAGCAAATTTATCAATACATTAATTTATGTCATCGAAAATCCATCTGCAGCTCGGCGCAACAATGTTGCAAAGTTCAAGAAATGAGATTTAGATTTTTCAAGATTGTAAAATATTTTGTAATTAAGTTCAATTTGGTCCGATCAGTTGAACTAACATGACAAATTACTCAAGAATTAAAAAAAGGTGTTTGACTTGAAGGCTAAATTCTACATATGCATATATTTTCATTGGTAAATTTTGAACTTGAATTCGCGATAATTATTAACTTTCGTTTTTTTAAATTTCTATGCATAAAATCTTAAATGAAATGTATAGGGTGTTATTAACGGTCGGCAAGCTAGAGGTACGTAGCCCGGGCTGCTTACTTCGGATAGGTTAAAACGTTGATTTGGGCCGAATATACTACTCAAACAAATTCTTCTTAGTTTAAGAAATGTGAAATTCATTTTTATGATAGTCTTGAACATTCATAATTTCCTCTAGAAAATCATTTTATTCTATTCAGCAATATTACTCCTTGTTCTCAGTCGGAATTAACTGAAAAATGCAGTTTACAAATAAAGCAATCCTTTCCTCTTGAAAGAACTATTTGTAAATGTTTTTAATTTTGTATTTGCAATCAAACTCTCTAGATATAAAGATCCTTAACTAATTAACACAGCCTTGGTTTTTAGAAGCGAAAAACTGGTCTAACTCATTTTTAACAGCCTGATCGGAATCGAAAGTTTTACTATTCAAATGGTTTTGTAGGAAGCGAAACAAACAGTAGTCTGATGGAGCTAAGTCAAGGCCAAAGGGTGGATGTGGCATCAGTTCCCAATTGAACTCCATTAATTTTTGACGAGTTATCAAAGATGGAATATCATTCCCTTGCGTTTTTGTAAGCAATCTATTTTTCACCATCCGCTATGATTCTTTTTAGAAATGGGTCGTTTTGGTTAGGATTCGGTAAAGAGTCGCATATGTTAATGCGTTTGGTGAGATGGATTTCCTTTGATTCGTGAGGAACCCAAACATTCAGTTTGTTTACGTAATTAAGCTGGTGCAAGTAAACGGTTGAATTCGATATGTCGAGCTTTTCTGCTGTCTCTCAAGTTGTCATATGCCGGTTAGTTTCGATAAACGCCTTTATTTTGTCGTCATCAGTAGTGGTTGGACAACCAGTATGTGGTGCAATTTGCACATAAAAATTTCGAGAACGAAAGTGAGCAAACCAATGCTGACACTGGCGTTTAGTAAGGCAGTCCTCACCATAAGCTTCACACAATTTCTTTCGAGCTTGAACCGCAATTTTGCTCTAAAACAATAAAATATGCCGATAATGCTCTCTTTGATTGTTTATTTTTAACCCACTTGTTGTTTACTAGTGATGCTCAGTTTTAGACTGAAGATAGTCTACTCTTTAAAATAGTATATAAAAATATAAGCCACGCAATTACTACTACATGAAATGTGCAGTTCATGACAAAAAATATCAGTTCATGACACGAAATATCGAACAACCCAATATTTTTATTTAATTGGCAAATATAGTATTTGAATTCGCATTAACTTTTGATTTCTTAAATTTATAGGCGTAAAATCTTTGAATGAATATATAATATTGAATATAACAGTCGACAAGCCCAAGGTACCAGCCTGGACTGCGTACCTCAGGCAGTTAAACTTTGATTTAGGTATAATCTACTGCTGCTTAAATCATTTTTTCTTAACTTAAGAAATACGAAATATGTTTCTTTGATAACTTTGGGAATTCATGCTTACCTCAAGAAAACTATTTAATTCGAATCTGCAATATTACTCCTCGATCTCAGTCGCAATTAACTGCCAAAAGTATAGCTTACAAAAATCCTTCTCGCTCAGAAGAATTTCTTTCAAATATTTTTTCATCTTCCATCATTTGTATTTGCAAACAACAAACCTCTCTAGATAAAATGATCTAATTAATACTTCTAATTTTAATCATTCAGAAATATTATATATTGATAGATTTGCATATTAAGCCATTGTTTTGGGTAAAAAGTCTACATAATGATTCTTAACTTAAGAACTAAGTAGCTTCAATAATAATTTTGTATATTCATAACTATCTAAGCAAAACCATTCAATTTGAATATAATCTACAATATTTTTTCACAGTTAATTATGAAAAATATGGCTTACAAACAGGGAGAAATTTTTTTAAATTCATTTATCTTGTAATACGCTTTAAATAAATTTATCTTGCAATCCAATTAATACGTTTAAAATAAATAAATTTATATAATCTATATACATAAATCGTAACAAAAATTAAGAAGAAAAAAAATCGAGAAGCAAAAGTGGGATCGGGGCTCGAACCTCGAGCCCCAATCCCGCCGCGGTGGCAGCCGAGGAACAGCTCGGCTGACCTACAGGCGGCCTGCCTGTGAAACGTCATTTGCTTATTTAAGCTACAGCTTTTCAAATTCGAAATTGAAATTGCCACCCTCGTTCATCTCCGTATCACTAGAGACTTCCGGCAGTTGCAGAATAAAATCCTCCTCTATGTCCTCCTTGAATTTCTCGCAGAAACGCTGCAAGTTTTTCCGCGTGAGGCTATATTTAGCGGTGAAACTATTGCTATATTTAGGCTATATTTAGCGGTGAAACTATTGCTGCTCAATTCGTGCTGCCTCGAGAACTGCGATGAATGGAAAGACGTTTACCTTAGCCTAATATATGCTGCCTATACTATTGTAAGCGGTTTCATTTGTGTTTACATTGCATCAGTACAAATAGCATGCACAGGCAAATATTACATACGCCGGCCCAAATTACATGCATTAGCACAAAGCAAATTTATCAATACATTAATTTATGTCATCGAAAATCCATCTGCAGCTCGGCGCAACAATGTTGCAAAGTTCAAGAAATGAGATTTAGATTTTTCAAGATTGTAAAATATTTTGTAATTAAGTTCAATTTGGTCCGATCAGTTGAACTAACATGACAAATTACTCAAGAATTAAAAAAAGGTGTTTGACTTGAAGGCTAAATTCTACATATGCATATATTTTCATTGGTAAATTTTGAACTTGAATTCGCGATAATTATTAACTTTCGTTTTTTTAAATTTCTATGCATAAAATCTTAAATGAAATGTATAGGGTGTTATTAACGGTCGGCAAGCTAGAGGTACGTAGCCCGGGCTGCTTACTTCGGATAGGTTAAAACGTTGATTTGGGCCGAATATACTACTCAAACAAATTCTTCTTAGTTTAAGAAATGTGAAATTCATTTTTATGATAGTCTTGAACATTCATAATTTCCTTTAGAAAATCATTTTATTCTATTCAGCAATATTACTCCTTGTTCTCAGTCGGAATTAACTGAAAAATGCAGTTTACAAATAAAGCAATCCTTTCCTCTTGAAAGAACTATTTGTAAATGTTTTTAATTTTGTATTTGCAATCAAACTCTCTAGATATAAAGATCCTTAACTAATTAACACAGCCTTGGTTTTTAGAAGCGAAAAACTGGTCTAACTCATTTTTAACAGCCTGATCGGAATCGAAAGTTTTACTATTCAAATGGTTTTGTAGGAAGCGAAACAAACAGTAGTCTGATGGAGCTAAGTCAAGGCCAAAGGGTGGATGTGGCATCAGTTCCCAATTGAACTCCATTAATTTTTGACGAGTTATCAAAGATGGAATATCATTCCCTTGCGTTTTTGTAAGCAATCTATTTTTCATCATCCGCTATGATTCTTTTTAGAAATGGGTCGTTTTGGTTAGGATTCGGTAAAGAGTCGCATATGTTAATGCGTTTGGTGAGATGGATTTCCTTTGATTCGTGAGGAACCCAAACATTCAGTTTGTTTACGTAATTAAGCTGGTGCAAGTGAACGGTTGAATTCGATATGTCGAGCTTTTCTGCTGTCACTCAAGTTGTCATATGCCGGTTAGTTTCGATAAACGCCTTTATTTTGTCGTCATCAGTAGTGGTTGGACAACCAGTATGTGGTGCAATTTGCACATAAAAATTTCGAGAACGAAAGTGAGCAAACCAATGCTGACACTGGCGTTTAGTAAGGCAGTCCTCACCATAAGCTTCACACAATTTCTTTCGAGCTTGAACCGCAATTTTGCTTTAAAACAATAAAATATGCCGATAATGCTCTCTTTGATTGTTTATTTTTAACCCACTTGTTGTTTACTAGTGATGCTCAGTTTTAGACTGAAGATAGTCTACTCTTTAAAATAGTATATAAAAATATAAGCCACGCAATTACTACTACATGAAATGTGCAGTTCATGACAAAAAATATCAGTTCATGACACGAAATATCGAACAACCCAATATTTTTATTTAATTGGCAAATATAGTATTTGAATTCGCATTAACTTTTGATTTCTTAAATTTATAGGCGTAAAATCTTTGAATGAATATATAATATTGAATATAACAGTCGACAAGCCCAAGGTACCAGCCTGGACTGCGTACCTCAGGCAGTTAAACTTTGATTTAGGTATAATCTACTGCTGCTTAAATCATTTTTTCTTAACTTAAGAAATACGAAATATGTTTCTTTGATAACTTTGGGAATTCATGCTTACCTCAAGAAAACTATTTAATTCGAATCTGCAATATTACTCCTCGATCTCAGTCGCAATTAACTGCCAAAAGTATAGCTTACAAAAATCCTTCTCGCTCAGAAGAATTTCTTTCAAATATTTTTTCATCTTCCATCATTTGTATTTGCAAACAACAAACCTCTCTAGATAAAATGATCTAATTAATACTTCTAATTTTAATCATTCAGAAATATTATATATTGATAGATTTGCATATTAAGCCATTGTTTTGGGTAAAAAGTCTACATAATGATTCTTAACTTAAGAACTAAGTAGCTTCAATAATAATTTTGTATATTCATAACTATCTAAGCAAAACCATTCAATTTGAATATAATCTACAATATTTTTTCACAGTTAATTATGAAAAATATGGCTTACAAACAGGGAGAAATTTTTTTAAATTCATTTATCTTGTAATACGCTTT
This sequence comes from Odontomyia ornata, assembly GCA_963969285.1. Classification (NCBI taxonomy): domain Eukaryota; kingdom Metazoa; phylum Arthropoda; class Insecta; order Diptera; family Stratiomyidae; genus Odontomyia; species Odontomyia ornata. The sequence goes on from OZ017738.1 coordinate 500,342,672, forward strand.
AAATAAATTTATCTTGCAATCCAATTAATACGTTTAAAATAAATAAATTTATATAATCTATATACATAAATCGTAACAAAAATTAAGAAGAAAAAAAATCGAGAAGCAAAAGTGGGATCGGGGCTCGAACCTCGAGCCCCAATCCCGCCGCGGTGGCAGCCGAGGAACAGCTCGGCTGACCTACAGGCGGCCTGCCTGTAAGGCGTCATTTGCTTATTTAAGCTACAGCTTTTCAAATTCGAAATTGAAAGAAACGTTACAAAATTAACTTTTCTGTTTCATACATTTAATTATTATCGAGTTGCTAATCATTAATTTGGAATAGATAAATGCTACAAATCTTGAAGTTTCCTCTAAAATCTTTATAAGCTAGTGCGCACTTATTGACTCGTTTTTAAGATATACTCGTATAGCACATAGTTAACTTTTATAGAATCTCATATACATAAATTCATGTTGAAGTCTGTGCTCCCATCACACGTAGCAAAAAGGAATAGGATAAAATGTCGAGTAGGCAGAAGTACGTTTCTGTCAGAAGTGTTTTATGCCACCCCACTATCGATATTGCAAGACCTGCTATCAAAAGATTATTGAGTTGCTAATCATTATTTTGAAATAGGTAAATTGTCTGGCAACGCGTTGATGAATTAAATACCTGCTAAACTACTTAGAAGAAAATTTATTATCCTATGTGCTAGCTGAATATATTGGGATATCAATGCATTTCCGATCATCTCTGGAGAAACTTACAACAAAGAGTCCCCAAGCAACATCGAGCTTGACATTCTAAGCATGTTAAAGTTTTTTGATCAAGACGATATCAACACACTCGACATTTTGAAGTGAAGCTGTACTTTTGTAATTCTCCTTACCGTGATACTCCTATTATCCTTGATCTACTTACATTATTGGAAGAGAAAATAAAACATAGATCAAATTTGTTTTAGCCACGTGAACGATGTGCCTTTTGCTATCACACTTCCAGGGGTGTGAAGCTCGATGTTGCTTGAGGACTCAGTGTTGTTGGTTTCTCTGGGGATGATCGGAGAGACGTTTACCCAAAGACATATAAAGTAATGGACGCGAAATGGGCTGATTTTCATCCATACGTGAGTGAAGTACTTTTACTACATACATGCCTTCCTCTCGCATGCGAATTGAAATCCCCCTGCCTTTCACGCCGCTAGAGAATCCACACATTCAAGTGGCTCTCTAGTTGCTCTCACGAAAATCCCACTCCTCTTACACCCTAACCCCCGAATTGTCAACAAAATATCAACCACATGATTGAAAACATATGATTTGTGAAAATTCAACATTGATGGGAAACGTCTAATCAAGTTGAATTTGAAATTGTACACAAAACAATTTTTGTAAGAAAAACCGTGTTGAATCTAGTGCAAAAGCGTTGCAAATGTGATAATTTAGCAAACTGAAAAGTTTGTTACAGATCGCGAGTGTTTTTGTGTCGAAAAATGAAAAGTGAAGTGACGTGTGCGGGACTGTAAAAACAGCCCTAGGCAGCATGTCAGGGACGTATCCTTCGTAGGGTAAGTCATGTTCAATCTTTTATATCGTTCAAGTTAGAATACCCGCACGGAAAATTGATTTAGTTCAAAATGCGAAAATTAGTGGGAGACGTCACGTCAAATTTATTTGAAATTCGAATCAACTGCTAATAACGCGCCAACTTCACGCTACATGATAAAGTGCTTCAATTCTCTCGATGCATTTCGTATCCTCTCTCTTACATCTATGCGTTTACCTTATCTTAATATATGCTGCTAATACTATTGTAAGCGGTTTCATTTGTGTTTACATTGTATCAGTACAAATAACATGCACAGGCAAATATTATATACATGGGCCCAAATTACCTACATTAGCACAAAGCGAATCGTATCGAATTATAGATAGAAGCCACTGAAATGAGATCAACAATTTTTCAAGATTGTGAAATGTTTTGTAATTAAGTTCAATGTGGTCCCATCATTTGAACTAATAAAATATATTGCTCAAGAATTAAAAAAAAGTGTTTGACTAGAAGGTTAAATTCGACATATACATATATCTTGATTGGTAAATTTTGACTCGCGTTAATTATTAACTTTCGATTTTTAAATTTCTATACATAAAATCTTAAATGAAATATTGAGGGTGTTATCAACGTTTGACAAGCTAGAGGTACGCAGTCCGGGCTGCTTACTTCGGGCAGGTTAAAACTTTGATTTGGGTTCAATATATTACTTAAACCAATTCTTCTTAGCTTAAGAAATGCGAAATTCATTTCTATGATAATCTTGAACAGCCATGTTTTCCTCTAGAAAATCATTTTATTTAGCATTATTACTCCTCGAGCTCAGTCGCAATTAACTGAAAAAATAAAGTAGTCCGTTTTTTAAATATTTTTAATTTTGTATTTGCAAACGAATTCTCTAGATATAGAGATCCTTAACTAATTAACACTTTTAATTTTAGTTATTTAACTCAGAAATACTTGATTGTTATAGAATAATAAATTTGATTCTTATATATGAATTTTAAGTCTTTTATTTAGATGCATACATACTGTTGTTTGTTTTTTTTATCTTTTCAATTTTGTTTTTTTAAATAATAAATAAATTTGTAGAATATATTTAATAAAAATTCGAAAAGCAAAAGTGGGATCGGGGCTCGAACCTCGAGCCCCAATCCCGCCGCGGTGGCAGCCGAGGAATAGCTGACATACAGGCGGCCTGTCAGTAACGCGTCATTTGCTTATTTAAGCTACAGCTTTTCAAATTCGAAATTGGAAGAAATGTTACAAAATTAACATTTCTCTATTTCATAAATTGTTGTGGTTATGGAGTTGCCAATCATTAATTTGGAATAGATAAATTGTTTTGGTAATGCTTCGATGAATGAAATACCTGCAAGACAAATATGAAGAACATTTATTTTCTTATGTGTTGTCATGTCATATTGGATTAATATAGCGAATCGTAGGGTTTTTCTTTCGTGTTTTTCGCTCCCCCTACTTATCTTGCTTTCGATATTGAAATTTTAAGACCTGATGTCAAAAAATTTTAGTAAGACGTTTACATATTTGATTTTTTAACGGATCACATTGTTGTATGGCGAGACCCCATTAAAATCTTTTGAAATTTTTCAACTATGAAATTTCTTTTACTTCGAATAGATGGATGATCGGTAGGATGGAAAGGTGTCGATTTTGATAGGGCATTGTAAAAAATTTATTTACAAAATCTTAAAAATGGAGATGTATTAAAATATATTGGGAAGCATGGTATCAAATTTTCTTTCTGACCTGCTCTAATCTTACCTGGTACCTCCTCAACCAAAGTATACACATATACTATCCACAACTTCCATTTACTCTGTGTTGCAAACCTTCTGAATTTTATCAGGGGCCGGTTAGCTGAGCCAGGCATGACATATTCAAAAATAATAGGCGACGCACGTGTTCTTTTACGCATTTCACAACATGGGAGCACTGTCAGATACTAATAAAAACGAAAAGATTGCATAGAACGAATTTGTTTTTTCTGTAAATGGACAAAACTATTAATTTGTTGAGATCTGGTAATGCTGAAGCCTCTCATCAAATCACATGTTTATATTCGCGCCAATTTTCGCGTCAGCATTCACCTACCTCCCTGCTGTTGAAGATTTATGGCGTAGTACAATAAATTCACATCGTATCTACGCTTAACCTAGCCTCCGGGAAAACCGACCACAACCCGAAGAGCGAGCCATGAATCTTTTGCAGCTGGTAGGTAAGTAAATGCTGATGCGAGGATTGGCGCGAAAATAGACAATTGCTTTGATGAGAGATTTCAACATTACCAGGTCTCAAAAAATTAATAATTTTGCAGAAAAACAAGTTCGTTCTATGCAATCTTTTAGTTTTTATTAGGGTCTGGCAGTACTCCCATGTTCTGAAGTGCGTAAAAGAACACGTGCGTCGGAAATTATATTTGCTTTTTATTTCGTTTTTTTGAATACAACAGGCCTCGAATCAGCTGATCGGCCCTTGGGAAGGTGTGGAAACTATGTGTATGTACTATGATTTATAGTTCGATCTTCGGCTTGTGTTCCGTTTTTTCCGGAGGCTAGGTCGAGTGGGGATACTTTGTGAATGTACTTTGCCATCAACTGTCATTCTAAATTCCAGTTTTCCTCAATCGTTCTGGGATCTCGCGGTAAATTTTCTTTGTTGACATTATTTTGCAGTTTGGCGCGAATATAGTATAGTGGCGGTCGTGTGAAGTATTTTTCTGTGTTTATGTGAGTTCTAAAGTCTGTAACAAACTCAAAAAGTTAATAAGTGGATCGTGCATCTGTAGTAAGTGACGAAACCTTATGAGTTCGTTTTTCAAAGTGAGTATCGTGTTCAAGTCATACTTTTTCGTCCTTTTTTTGTGTGTTCACATGTATCAAAGTCTCTCACTTTTCTCTCCAACTTACGAGTATATGATGGTACATGAAAACAATTGGAAGTATTAACGAAAATCGAGGCTTTGTTCGGTTTTGTGGCGAATTTCAACAGTGAAATCAAGATTATCCACGGAGAACATCGTAGCGTTCCTTATGAAGTGGACCTGCACAGCATAGTACATTCACCTAGTACCCACACCTTTCATTTACCCTGTGTTGCACACTTTTTGAATTTTCACAGGGGCACGTCAGCTGATCCGGGGCATGACAGCTGATCCCATGTTTGGCGCGCTCAAGAAACAAAGCAAAATGCAAATAAAATTTCAGACGCACGTGTTCTTTTACGCATTTCAGAACATAGGAGTGCTGCCAGATCCTAATAAAAAACTAAAAGATTGCATGGAACGAATTTGTTTTTCTGCAAAGTTATTGATTTTTTAGCTCTGGTGGCCCTGAAATCTCTCATCTAAGCATATGTTTATATTCGCGCCATTCCTCGCATCAGCGTTTACCATCTACCTGCTACCGAAGATTTATGGCTCGCTGTTCGGCTTGTGTTCGGATTTTTCCGGAGGGTTGATGGAGTGTGGTTACTAGTTGAGTATACTATGCTGCACAGTCGCTCGTAGGGGTATATATTTGTGGCAAGGTTATACTATTATCCAATGCATGTTCACCATTTTCATCTTATTTCTCATTGATATTGTCATTCTCTTTATAATTCGACACGATATCTGGATTGCGTTGTCTAATTGAAACAAAGAAAGGCGCGAATCTCGTTTATGAATTTTGTGCGTTATTTTCATTTCGAAATATGCCCGAAATTAAGATTTATGTTTTTAAAAGGTCGTGGAGTTCTTCGTAGAATTTTTCGTAAAATTAGGAATAGAGTGAAGTGTGTGTCTCTACAATAAGGCAAATGCTTATCAATCTATAAGTACTTCCTCTGGTTAAGTTATTTTCGTCTTAAATACATATTTGGTTTTTCCCATGTTGTGAAGAATGTGTTGAGGAAAAACGATAAAAATTTTTTTTCAGAAGTACGATTTTGTGTTTTCTGTGACATTATCTATAAACTAATTTATATTAATTTGAAGAAAAAGTTTTGTTCAAATTACTAATTTCGGGGGATGAATGCTAAAGGATTTCTTTGTTTCTAAGATAATTAAGATTATAAAATCTAATTTTGCATATTTTTAGGTTTAATGTTCCAGAAATTGTAGTTAAGCATAGATGCGGATGCACTATTTTACAGGCAATTTGATGGACTTTAATTTTGTTCTGCATTCGTTTTGTGTAGGATTCATGGTTTTTTAAATACGAAAACCGACGATTTCTAAATTGTATACATGAAAACTTTTAGAAAAAGAAAACCGATTCGAAATGCCCTAAAAAGGATGATATAAAATTGAACCTCGGCTTTCTTTCATCAATTTTAATGGCAAATTTTTTTTCATTTCAAATCCATTAAAATTCAGTTTCTTAAATATATTGAACCATGCATACAAAAATTTAATTTCTTGCCTTTAATGCGAAACTCATTACTGTTAAAATCTGTAGCGTGCATTGGAATTGAATTTTGTTCTAATACATTCTAGTCCGATCTCATCTTGATTTCAGGTTTCATAAAAAGCCAATATAAATTCTAGCTTTAAGAAGCTTTTGAATTTCGAACTTTGCCTTGCCGCCATTTTGATATTCTGACCTGGCCCTGAAGCTTTTTCTTGTTCACAAGACGTTTACAATCTCTATTACATTGCCAAGTTTCATTAACATTGGTTCAAAGGTTTGTTCATAACTACAGCAACCGAATTTTGCACGTTTTTCGACCTTTGGGTGGCCGCCATTTTGTTTGAGATTTTTTATTGTGAGCTTTGTCAAACAATTGAATGAACTTTTGTACCAATTTTGGTGCAAATCCGAGCTGTACTTTGGTCAAAATCGAGGCAAAGTTGCGACCTCCAGGCATAGTTTTCCTCAGCAATTTTCCTCAGCGATAATCATTGATAGCAACGATTTTCTATAAGACAACTTGGTAAGTTTTATGGAATTTTGAAACATGGGTTGTAAGATTGGCGTTACGTTGGGGGGAAAGAACATTATCAAGATGTTTCCGTCGTTGTTCCGAATTTCTGGATGGCTTGAGGCATTATCCAACAGCAACAATGTTTTGCTTGGTAAATTATTTGCTTCCAAAAATTCGTTCACCTTTAGTGATCAATTTAAAAAGAGGACCTTTACTAATTTTGGAATTCGTAACCCGCTTACCTGTGGTACAAAATAATCGTGAAACTATTTTGTGAAAATCGCTGTGGTCATTCATGAGTTTCGTGATGTTGCATAGTCAAGAGGATTGCTTAAGTTTTTCAAACATCTAAGCTTCTCGATTTTCCGGTCATCAAAGGCTTGAGCCGGTGTGTCCCAGGGGCATTGGAACACAACAATATTGTTGTGCGCTCCTTCGATGTCTTAATTCCAGCGGCACAACGCTCCTCTCTTCCAACTAGAGTTGTGTCTGGCAGAAGTCTGAAAAATAATCCGGACTTATCTGCATTATATATCTGATCGGGTGATAAGCCAAGCTCTGTAATTTTTGCCTTAAGCTTCATTTTAAATGGTGAAACTGCAGAGATGTTGCTAAAAAGCTTTTGGCCGCAAATCTTCAGCTTCCGTAACTCAAATTGCCGTTTAAAATTTTGAAGCCAACCGTCACTAGTAGACATGGGTAACGCAGCGCTGCGCCGCGCAATTGCGTTGAAGCACTATAAATGATACCACTGCGTTGATACCAATCCTCGGTATCAGCAGCGCATTTCGGCATCAACCTCTTTGTCGAGAAATTTAACGCTTGGCGTCAACACAGTTGATTGCGCTGGCATTGGCAATGCCAAGCCATTCGGCTTAGCGCTACATTACGGCGCAGCGCCCAAGGTATCAAATATAGAAGCATGCGATCATGATATCGCAGCAGAATGGTATACATCTTATTGGAAAACCCTATAATAGCATATCATGCTATTATAGGGGTTTCCAATAAGATGTGTTATTTTGAATAGATCTTGTGATTTAACACCTTGCAACTTCTTCCTTTGGGGCCACGTGAAAGAGAAGGTCTAAGCCAACAGCCGAGCGTCGATTCAAGACCTCAAAGATGGAATTTGTGAGGCTATTGAGGATATAGGGCAGCCACTTTGCGATTTGGTTATGGAAAATTTCATGAAAAGGATAAGGTCCTGTAAGCGTGGTCGTGGTGGTCATTTACCTGATGTTATTTTCACTATTAACGGCATACCTTCTTCTTTATAATGAAATAAACAACTGATCATTTATATTAAAAAATGGCATTTTTCTTTTAATATCAAAATAACACCTCTTATTCGAAAACCCTATATACTCGTATGTACGAGTATATTGCGCTGGCATTGCCGATGCCAAGCCATTTGTATCCCAATGTATCAAGCATAGAAGCATGCGATCATGATATCGGAGCAGAATGGTATCAATGCAGACAAAAGCGCAAAATATATGAAGCATATGTTAGTCGTATGAAATCAAAGTATCATAGCGCAATAATAACAGCGCAGTGCGTTGATACCACTGCTGGCGCTGGTATCAGTGTATCAGCGCATCAAAATTTGATGCGTTACACACGTCTAGTCACTAGCATGGAAAATAATTTCCGGGTTTTGGCGTAGCAACATGGTGACTACCTTTTTTTTTTAAAGACATTACCACCAACGGGACAGTTCCTTTCCTTTTGTTTGAGAAACCATTCAATTAATTTCTCCTGAAGATATTCCGTTTTATGTGGCGTTTTCTTCGTTGATGGCATATATGAAATTGTTACTTTCTGCATAATCAAGTCTTCTTTCTTTTTTAAATATGAAGTAAATGATTATTCATTTGACAACTTCTTATTCGATATGCCTTTTTTACTTCTATCTATTATGTCAGCTTTCTTAGATAACGATAAAATTTTCTTCTTCCTTTCTTAATCAAAAAAAAAAAAAAAAACCGAAAGTTCATATCCAACGCTTTAATATTAATTCATTATGAGTTTTTACACGTATCTTTTTCTATTTATATCTAAACATATGCATGCATTGAATGCTTAATCGGTAATTGGGCGCTGTGAAACTGCTTATTATTATAATAAGAGGCTGAATGGGTTTTTTTTCTCCTTGATTCGCCTGCGACTTTCCTCCACCTCGTTTATTGATTTCTCTATTATCTTGAAGGAATTTTGTGAGCCTTTTACTGAAAAGCGAATATGCTGGCGTTTGCCATCTTAAACATGCAATGACTTCGCAGTTGGTACAAAGAGGGCATGAAGAACATATAGAAGCGTTGTAAATAGACCATCTATTATGAAAATAATTTTATTTAAGGGTAAATCGAGTGTAGAAAAGCTTACTCTCTGACAAAAATGTCTCATCCTACACTTTATGGAGTATGCTCAGGTTAGTTGGATCTCTGACTTTTTCGCAACAAGTTTCCTTTAATTCCTGGGAATATTCTGGAAATTTAACAAGAAGGCAAGTCGCCTCAGGATACTCGCACATTGCCTTGAAATCTATATTGATCTATATTAAAAAATTTATCAGACAAGTGTATTTATATACTTTTGATTGGAAAGCTTACAAACGGACGCTTGGCTACAAATTACAAGTAGTATGCTTAATACTACTTGTAATTTGTAGCCAAGCGGCCGTTTGTAAGCTTTCCACTTGCTCATAATATGTGCTGTCGATTGGCACTTAGAGATGTCAGCTAGGCGATAATTTTTTGTAGAAGCTCAGTGTTGCTCCGTTTCCGCCCAAGCAATTATTGTCCGTAGAACAGTATATAAACAAGTTGAAGTAGCAGGAGAGTGGTCCTGCCAGAAGGCTATTGTAAAACATTTAGTAAATCAATCAATATATTCTGCATATCAAAACTTTATGTTTATTATATTTTTATATTCGCCACCATTTTGTTTAAGTGTTTTGATCCCGTCGCTTAATTAGTCATGATAACACATCAATATTACAAACCATTTCTAAAATTTTTATCAAAATTTCTACATATTTATAGTGTCTAGGTCCGTTGCAAACTTGTATCTCCCTAGTATCACGTGTTAATGTTGTTGTAATTGTTAAATATTCAATCGGCTATAACTTGGCTGTTTATTGTTCGATTATTGTGAAATTTTCAGAACATATACAATTGCTTACTAAAAACTTAAATTGTAGCTTTTGGGTAATTTAATGGTCCTATTTTGAATTTATAGGCGAAAATGTAAAATTTATAAAATGTACAATAGTACATTTTATAAATTTTACATTTTAATAATAATTAACAAAGTTGATGGAATTTCAACTGCTTAGGTATTTGTTGCCCTTTTGCTTTTAAAGTCTCCCTTCTGTGATTTTTTTCAGATTTTTCGGGTAAAAGGTGTCAAATTGCGAGGAGGGAAACAATATTTTCGTACATTTCCTCTTCCCCTGCACTCCTCAAAGCAAAACTCGTCATTTTAAGACCTGTTTTGGAAAGTTTTAATTAAGACTTTTCATATGATATCCATATTGCCTCCATGCGATGAAATTTATTTTTTCGGGGGCCACTCCCCTGTATAGGGAGACCCCCCTTTAACACCTTATAAATTTCTTTTTGTGATGAAACATTAAAGAGGGCATGACTTTACACTTACTCACAAAATCTTGTGTTTCTAGCTTATGTAGTTTGCGAGAAAAAGTGGTTTGACACACGGACAGATAGACAGGACGCGATTTTAGTAGGGTATTGTTAAAATGATTTAACAATACCCTAAAAAAGGGATTGAAATAAATCCATTATTGAATCTTACCTCTTTCCAGATTTTTTTCTACAACAGGAAGAGAATTGATGCCGGCGGGGTTAAAATTTCTTTTAAGCAAATCACTGTTTTCGAGGCTCCTTATCATGTTGAAATATTTCGAATATAGTTTACCCATTGGGGCCTTGCCTCGTTAACGTAGAAAATAAAGTTCCTGTAAATCATTCTTGAGTGTTGAATTTTGAGAATTCGAAAAATCTTAACCTTTATTTCCAAGAGTAACAAGTTTTTAATTTTGTTTGCTACGTTTTCAGCTAAAATTATAGTCATTTTTAAACCGTGGCGAATTAAATAATCTATTATAATATCTACGAGTACACTCCTACAGAGGTCATTCAATGCGATATTATTTGGGGATTTTTCTATGAAAGCTCTGCCTTGACTGCTGCCTTCAAGTATTTGCGTAGATCGTTTATTGAGGTATTTTCTTTTCCTCTTAAACAAAGAGATTCTACTTTTTGCCTATTTTTGTTGATTAACGCATACTTTTCATTTTGTAAACCATGCAAATAGTTAATAGTGGCTTTCAAGTGCTGCCATAGCTTTAATTTATTTGCAAATTTTATTAAAACTCCCAACTTGATACCTTTTGTTAATAGCTTTGCGTGGCTTGGTTGTATTACCTTCATTGCCTAAAGGTCAATTTCTTTCTCTGGATAGAAAACCGACAATAAGATTGAGTATCGAAAATGGAGTAAACTTATATTATCTTTTAAATTTATCATATAGTAGTTCTAAAGCCCAGTTCCCAGCTCTCGTAGATTTGCTGAAAGGGACTTTCATCGAATCGTAGAATATACGTTCCTTGATCCTGATTCGCACTTTCGGATAAAATCAGGATATACGATGATATATTCTCTATCTTTTTAACTAACATGCTAACATTAAATCTAAGTGCGTACTCCTTGTAGCTCTTCTGTAACTAACATTCATTTACATAAGTTCTTATAAATATATTTATACTCTTTCTTATGAAATACATAGCATTCATTATCGTATTTAAAAATCTTTATAAGGTGAAATACATCAACAGTGAGCATTCAAACGAAACATTAGCTTCCCGTTAGAAATTTTAATAATATTAGTTGGAGGCCCTTGGAATTCATTTATATTTCTAACCAATCTTTCTGTAATAACTAATTTCTTTTCATCTACCTCATTTGAGTTGTCATATGAGTTTAAGCCATTTACTTGTATCTCATTGACTAGTAAAAAAATTGAATGGCAATTAACGACATATGTATATTTCAATAATTTCAAAAAGGCTCATAGCGTTTTAAAATTTTATAAGGAAGTAGTTTTGTTTATAATGTGTACCCTTAAAGAATATTTACGAGTAGCAATTTATATCTTCAACGTTATCAACGTCTACTTTAGACTGAAATAACTCAGTGAATGTTGTTTGAATTACGTATGTTTTTGTTTGTAATGAAATTACTTTCTTTAAGTGACCGCAGTAAGTAGGCAAACTTCATCCGAATTTTTTTGCTAAAGTAAATGAAATGTTCTTCCTGGAAGTAATAGAGTGGGCATATGTTAAAAATTCCTTGTGTTTTGCCTCAAATCTGAAGTTTAAATTGCCTTTAAATAGTGATACATATTTCATATTGTGTTCCTCCACAAGACTTTCAAGAGCATTAATAGTTGAAATGTAAAACGTATCTGATAGTAAAAGGTCAATTATTGCCAATAAAATACTTAAAAAATTCTAGAGTTCGTCATCAGTTGGGACTAGGTCACCAATTATTAGGGGCAGAAAATGGGTAAAACATTACACCTCACTTGCAGTAATTTTAAGATGGTATTTTTGCAAACGGCATCGTATAATAGGGCCGGACATATTTCCTACTTCTATTGAACCATAATTAAAAATTTTCTTTCGGTTATTCACAGTTTTCAGGGAAAATATTTGAATTGTTTCTGTATAATATAACAAAATATGGCAAAGATCTTAATGACAAATCGTGCATGATATCAACGGCGAAGTTTTCAACTACATGAAACGATTTCAATGCATTAAAAACTGAACTAGTTCTGATACCCGTGTTTTCCATTGAGTTTTCTGCAACGTCTATTTCAAAATTTCCTGTTGTTCTAATGAAATCTGAGTTTTCTTTGCAAAGTGTATGAGTCATTCCTTTTGGGGCTTGCAAAATCTGCAAAAAAATTTACTTGAGAAAGAACGACTAAAATCACAAATTTGATTCAATCCCAAGTTGTCACGAAGTATGAGTCCAAGAATGAAATGCACATTAATTGCACCACATTTTGGGTTGAACATAATACCCAGTTCCTCTAAACTTTTCAATTCGTTAACTAAATGCTGAAAGCATGCCTCGATTCCTAACAATTTAATGTCAAAGGTTTTAATAAAGCCAGCCACAAAAATATTATTTATTTCAAAAAATAATCAATGCTAGGAAAACAATAATAAGCTGCGCAGATAGGATCCTTATGTGTGCCTAATGGGATGTTAATCTAAAAATCATCTACATAAAGGAAGTATAGAATACAGACTTCGTGACCATATTTTGATATTTTTTGCTACCATAGTTTTCCTTGCTTGAAACTAGAAATTATATCTTGTATCCGAACAACTTTCCTCGAATTTTCAAGATATGTTTCTAGCAAATCATTATGTTCGAAAAAACGTTTAAATTGAAATTTTATCGGCAATAATATATCATTGGCATCAATTTCGCAGTAAATAGCTTCACCGTTACGGCTCATGACACCAATTTCACTTGTTATAGAAAACTGTAGAATATTACTTACAAGGTTATTTTTCTGCAACCACTTATTTAGCTGATAATGATTATAGCATAGATTAAAAGATTGGCAAATGCATTAACCATTTCTGATAAATCAGGGGAGCCTACAAAGTTCATATCATTTATCCAAAATGTTTTTCTGAATTTCTTCAGTAATCTTTTTACTTAAATTATTCGAGTTGTGCAAATGTAGGGTTAGGATTTATGTAGGGCATCTATAGCATTTAAATCAATGGCATGAATGTTTGGTGGTTAGGAGTCTTCTGCATTACGTGGTACGTACGTTTGAAGGGGTTCAAATGAAGGCTGAGGTATAGTATATTAAAAGAAGCACATGGAGTTAAAGGATTTTCGTTTTGATGCGTTTGAATTTCTAAGTGGGAATTTTCGAATTTTCGAATTTTCAAGATATGTTTCTAGCAAATCATTATGTTCGAAAAAACGTTTAAATTGAAATTTTATCGGCAATAATATATCATTGGCATCAATTTCGCAGTAAATAGCTTCACCGTTACGGCTCATGACACCAATTTCACTTGTTATAGAAAACTGTAGAATATTACTTACAAGGTTATTTTTCTGCAACCACTTATTTAGCTGATAATGATTATAGCATAGATTAAAAGATTGGCAAATGCATTAACCATTTCTGATAAATCAGGGGAGCCTACAAAGTTCATATCATTTATCCAAAATGTTTTTCTGAATTTCTTCAGTAATCTTTTTACTTAAATTATTCGAGTTGTGCAAATGTAGGGTTAGGATTTATGTAGGGCATCTATAGCATTTAAATCAATGGCATGAATGTTTGGTGGTTAGGAGTCTTCTGCATTACGTGGTACGTACGTTTGAAGGGGTTCAAATGAAGGCTGAGGTATAGTATATTAAAAGAAGCACATGGAGTTAAAGGATTTTCGTTTTGATGCGTTTGAATTTCTAAGTGGGAATGTTTCCTTTTAACATGCTTTCTAAAACGATTTAGATTTTCGAATGATTGAAAGCACAATACTTGGCCACACTCATAATTGCTGTTAGAGCTCACAGGATGAAAAACTTTTAAATGATGTATCGAAGTTTTTACAGATGGAAGCGTACCTTTGTATATAAAGTAGTTCATGTTAATTGTTATTGCTTTGTAACACGAGTTTTCGAAAATGATAGTCAATTATTTTATGAAGTGATTTAAGCGAGTCGAAACGCGTCTGCCGATAAATACCAGCAAGGTCCGACGACTTTGCAAAACAAAAAAAAAGTTGAAAATTGTTGAACCTTGACTTAACTGAATTTCTTTGTAGAGCAACAACTGTTGAACAATTTTAATGATTCGTATCGCAGATGATCAATTATATATATATATATATATATATATATATATATATATATATATATATATATATATATATATATCATCATCATCATCATTGTCAGCTTATCAACCATGTATACGGATCATGGTGTAGCCTCCCCTACGTATTGGCTTCTCATTTCCCTCCACTTTTGTCTGTTTTTAGCTATACGTGTCCAGGTAATGCCAGCTAGCTTTCTTATGTCATGGTCCCACCTAAGTTTCGGGCGCCGTCTTGGTCTTTTGACTCCCCTTGGGTACCAATTCATAACTTTTGTGGTCCATCTATTGTCTGATATTCTTGCCAAATGTCCAGCCCATCGCCATTTGAGACTTCTGATTCTATTGATCACATCCGTTACCTGTGTTTTTGCTCTTATCCAGGTTAGTCTTTTTCTGTCTCTTCTTGTGATACCCAACATGCATCTTTCCATTGTCCTTTGGGCAACCTGAAGTTTTCTTATGGTGTCTGTGGTCAGAGTCCATGTTTCACAACCATAGGTCATGACTGGCAGAATGCATTCATCAAAGGCTTTCTTTTTCAGGTGGACTTTCATTTTTGACTTGAAGATTATGGAGTTTTTTCCAAACGCACTCCACGCTAGTTTAATTCGTCTGTTTATTTCGGGTAGTAGCGATCCTGAGTTGTTTATTGCTTGGCCTAGATACACATATTCGTCTACCACTTCTAAATCAGTGTTATTAATTGATATTTTATCCTGGCCTCTCGTTATGAATTCATTGTACATAACCTTTGTTTTATTGAGGTTCATTCTCAGTCCTGCTGTCTCACTAGCTGCACTTAAGTCTTTGAGTAGCGTTTGTAGTTCATCCTGGGTTTGGGCGATGAGGACTATGTCATCAGCAAATCGTAGGTTATTTAGCCGTTCTCCATCTATGATTAAGCCTTTATTATCCCATTCTAGGCCTCGAAAGATTTCCTCCAGGGTGGCGTTGAAGAGTCTTGGTGATATAGTATCCCCCTGTCTAACACCTCTTTGTGTGGGAAACTCTGGTGTATCCTCGAACACTTTGACCTTCGCTTTGGCGTTCTTGTAGATGTTGGCTAGTGTTTCTACATATGGTTTCTCAATACCTTGGCTTATATGCGCTCTTATTATGGCGTCGGGATATATTGAGTCGAAGGCTTTCTCGAAGTCAATGTATGCCAGGGCGAGAGGGAGTTCATACTCTTTCGCTTTGCTCATGATCTCTCTTAGTGTATGGATATGGTCTATAGTGCTGAAGCTACTCCTGAAGCCAGCCTGTTCTCGTGGCTGTTCTGCATCTAGGGCTGACTGTATTCTGTTATTGATGATTTTGGTGAATACTTTATAGAACACAGGGAGAAGACTTATCGGTCTATAGTTTCTAATGTCTTCTCTACTGCCCTTCTTGTGGATCAGAATTATGTTGGCGCTGTTCCACTGGTCAGGAATTTGTCTGGTTCTGATGCACTTTGTGAATACGTTGGCCAGAATATTCCATGTTTTTCTGCCCGCATATTTCAGTAATTCCGCTGTGATGCCGTCATTGCCGGCTGCTTTACCATTTTTCATTTGTTTCAGCGCCAGTTCCACTTCATCAATGAGAACTTCTGGTACCTCTTCCTCAAGTGCTGCTGTTGTAGTTGCTGCTCTCTGGCTTGCTTCGGGGGCTTTATAGAGATCTTGATAGAAGCTGGTGATAATCTCTAATATTCTTTTCCTGTCGGTTATTCTTTCGTTTTCGTGTTGCATAGCAATCACCTGTTTTCTACCAATCAGTAATGCTCGTTTTGCCTTCTTGAGGCTTTTGTTACTCTCGATGGCACTCTCTACTAGTTTCTCGTTATAGTTCCTCACATCTTCTGTTATTTTCTTTCTAATTATTTTGCAGGTTTCAGTGTACTCAATCCTTTGGATGTTCGAGGATAGCTTCATTTCCCTGCGTTTTCTAAGTAGAGCCTTTGTTTCATTTGAGAGCTTGTGGTGTTTATTATCGACGCTTGGTCCACCTACTTGTTTGGCGCATTTCAGGATTGCGTCTGCGAGAAACATTGCGTCCTTATTGCGCATTTCGGAGTCTAGCATTTCTTGGTAGAGATCGGCGTTGTCCCTGATGTTGTCTATGTTAATACCTGATTTTGCTGGTTTTCTAACTAATCTAAGCCTTTCAGTTTTTAGGTCTAGGGTAATCTTTGCTCTAGCCAGACGATGATCGCTTCCTGTCCTGAAGTTATTTATTATTGAAACATCCTTAACTGTTCTTATTTTGTCGGTTAAGATCAGGTCAATTTCATTCTTTGTGATTGCGTTTGGGCCTTGCCAAGTCCATTTTCTATTTCGGCCTTTCTTGAAGAACGAGTTTGCTATATAGAGGCTATGTTGGTGGGCGAATTGGACCAGTCTTTCTCCTCTGTCGTTCCTTGTGCCCAAACCGAATTTTCCTACCAGGATTTCGTCGTCTTTCTTCCCCCCTATAATAGCATTGAAGTCGCCTATTAGATATTTGAAGTGGCTGCTGTTGTTGTCCCAAGCCTGATTTATTTCATTATAGAACTCTTCAATTTCTTCGTCAGTGTGGCTGGTTGTTGGTGCATAGACTTGTATGATTTGCGCTGTGTATCTCTGAGAGAGCTTGAGTGTTAGGCTGGCTACTCGATCTGAGATACCTGTGACGTTAACTATCCTATCTGCCCATTTCTTGTTGATTAGGAACCCTACTCCGCTGGTTCTACCTAGTTGAGTCCCATGGTGATATAGGATGTTGCCCGATTCTAGTACAATCATGTTTTCTTCTTTACGTCTGGTTTCGCTCAGACCAATGATGTCCCATTTAATTTTAGTTGTTTCCTCTTCTAGTTCAATTAGCCTTGCCTGGCTTGATAGTGATCGGCAATTGTATGTCGCTATGTATAGCGTTGTCAGGTGTGGTTGGTAGCGGTTTAACCTCCGCGGATTCTTAACACCCTCTGCCTTCGTGGATTGTCCTTGGGAGCTACCTATCTTAGGTCCACTCCGGCCTACGGAGAATGAGGGCTGGTGCTTATTCTGTCTATTCATGATGGGGGGGGGGGGGGGGGGGGGTTGAGGCAATACCTTGCCACGCTGCCTCATTTGCGGGTTGGCAAGGGGTTAGGGTTAATGGGGTTTTCGTGAGGTTAGTTAGGATCGGGGTGGGTGGGGAGGGTCCATCGGAATTACCATCTTCCAATGGACAATTTACCCTAGCTGGGTAGACAAACTTTTTATTTAATGAAAAAGCTGTGTTTGAGATTCGAACCTGGCATCTCTCAAGTGAGAGTCCAGCGTTCTACCCGTGGAGCCAGCTAGGGTATATATATATATATATATATATATATATATATATATATATATATATATATATATATATATATATATATATTAAAACAAAAACTAGCTACACCGTAAACACTTCACTTAATATCACTCGACAGAAAACTTGAAACTGAAATACAATGAAAATTAGCCGAACTACTGGGAATAACACATGATAAAGGGTTAAATGGAAACGACTTTCTATCCAGATCTTATTGCTTGATGTTTACTTTACAAATCTCTTAGTCCTGCGTAAAATAGGTGTGCGTTTCATTATTGTTTGTGTCTGTTCACAAATTGACGAAATTTTTATCATATTAATGTTCTTTTGCGAAATGAACAATATTTTGAGACATAGGACCCAACATATTGCAAAAGAACATTGTTAATATGACAAAAATTTCCTCAATCTGGATTTTTCTTAAGTAAACAAAGCCTCTGTTTCATTCTTATTTTAATTATCAAATATTTATCTATTTAACTGAACAATTTGTAAAAATTGAACTTTGAAATGCGTTGTGCATATTATGTTTATTCTTTTCATGTATTGCTGCTCACTTTTGTTGATTTTACAAAAACTTTTTCGAATTGATAGCAATTGAATCTAGTTGATTGAAATTATTGTAGGAATGACTTTCCTATTCAGTTGACAGTCAACATTACATACGTATCAGTTTTTTTCAGTGTGCTATCCGAATTTTTTAAGACATTTCCGGGGCTGCTAAAATCTCAGGCAATTAGGCTAAAAGCTTAGGCAAATCACCCAGTGCATGTTCGAATTTTGCGTCGAAAAAATCTTGAAATTTATTCATGCAACCGCTCCTCTTGACTTCAACCTTCTCTTCCCACCACCTACTCATTCTGAAACTATAATTTTATATGTATTCACATTTTACAATTGAATTCTTACATAATCATTAACTCGGGCTGGACTTAAACTAGCATATCACGAAACGAGAGAACTCGCATTGAGCCATGCGAAATGTTATCGTATCCATGACATAATCATCTACATAAGGTGCTCGCATTTGTGGCGGTTCTTACTCGTATGTGTAATGTTGGTTGTAGTTTAGAAGTACCGTATGTTCATTTGCCTAAGTTGCAAGTACAATTAACTAGGGCCGTCTAACGTAATGTGCATATTTATAATTTTCGCTATGTACTCAACCCAGGCTGAGCAATTAAAGTCGCCCTCCTGTCCCTGATTCTATTGTATCATTTTGGAAATTATTTGCGGCAATGCAGGTAATATTATTTGTGAATTTTTTAAATATTGTTATCGACGTGGTGTGAAACAGAGATAAAGAGCAAACTATCAATCCCTTGTTCTTTCTCTTAAAATTGTTCGCAGGTCTGGAATATTTTATTTTCCCTTAAATATTTCGATTGGACTCTGTAGTTCTTGCAAGATGCCTTGAAGAATATTTCAACATGTTTTTGAATGATACCGCATGGGGATTGGGCGGGCGGTCCATTCACATGGGTACCGCACCATATGAGGGTTTAGCGGTTGGTGGCGATGATTGGATCATTTCAAAAAATACGGCGGTGGTGGCTGTTGCTGTGACAAAAGCTGAATCGGGGCAATATACTCGTACATTGTGTTAATGGCGGTGACAATTTTACAATGACAACGACGGTCTTCCGTAGCTATTGGTCGAGCTTGACGATAACCCTAGGGGAGATAACTCCGGGATTGGACAATGATGTGAATAGCACCACGGCAGCGGCGGCTTTTTCTGTGGCAACAGATATGATTGCCATGTTTTACAATAAAGGCAAATGGGGAGATTATGACTGGCATGTTTTTGAATGACATCGAATGGTGGTTGGGTAGGCGGTGAATTCACATGGGCACTGCACCATATGAGGATTTGGGGGTTGGTGACGATGATTGGAAAATTATTTAAAAAAATATGATGGCGGGGCTGTTGCTGTGACAAAAGCTGAATGGGGGCAATGTAGCTATAGGTCGAGTTTGTCGATGATAACTATGTCAGCAATGACGATGACGGTAGGGGAGATGATTGTGGCAATTGGAAATGATGACGAGTAGCACGGCGGCAGTAGAGGTTTTTGTTATGGCGAAAGCTATGACTGTCATATTTACAATAAAGGCAAAGGGGGCGTGGGAACAGTGACGCAACTATACTTTTGAGGCTCGCGACAAATTCATCGAATGTTGCCCTCCCTTCTCTTAATGTAAAGAAGCTTTACTTCCTTTTAAATTAATCGTTTTGTAGAATATGTAGAAACATTTTTGTAACTAGGCGTCATGGGCGTCCTTCTGCAAAGTTTGATCGTAATAAGCGTAAGGCTTATTACCCCACCTACTCAACGACATACCTCCCACTTTGGTTCCCGCTGAAACTCTAATCTACTGAAAAGAACGAATAGTTTAGAGTTTAATAATTCATGTTTTTTATTCTATTCAATTTTTTTCCTGAATTATTTTTAATAACCGTCACACTGCTCTAGACAATTTAAATCATTTCTTTTGGGTAACGACGGTTGAAGTACCCTTGTACATCTTTATTTACTTATGCCTTGAAACCCTAAAAATATAAACTCCTTTTCCTTTCATTGTCGTAAAATGTGCATGCATAAAGTTTATGTTGTTTTTAACATTGGATTGAATATTCCTAATTTTTGTTTATTTTAAAAAGTTTGTTTTTAAGTTTTGGTAAATGTACTCTTAGCTTTTTTTCTATTCCTTAATCTTTAAATGATATTTATGGCTAGAGTTTCTATACTGTTATTTTTAGCTTTGGTTTATAATGTGTACCCTTAAAGAATATTTACGAGTAGCAATTTATATCTTCAACGTTATCAACGTCTACTTTAGACTGAAATAACTCAGTGAATGTTGTTTGAATTACGTATGTTTTTGTTTGTAATGAAATTACTTTCTTTAGGTGACCGCAGTAAGTAGGCAAACTTCATTCGAATTTTTTTTTGCTAAAGTAAATGAAATGTTCTTCCTGGAAGTAATAGAGTGGGCATATGTTAAAAATTCCTTGTGTTTTGCCTCAAATCTGAAGTTTAAATTGCCTTTAAATAATGATACATATTTCATATTGTGTTCCTCCATAAGACTTTCAAGAGCATTAATAGTTGAAATGTAAAACGTATGTGATAGTAAAAGGTCAATTATTGCCAATAAAATACTTAAAAAATTCTAGATGAGTCTCCTCGTTTGAATTATGTACACTTCTTCGCAAGTGGGACATTCCATGCGATAGATACCAGATTTTTCGTGTGGTTCGCATTTGTCTTTCGTCGATCCGAGAACGAAGAAGAAATCGAAGATGCAAAACGAAAGGTTCAAGAGACGAGACTACCAGCTATGCAAAATACCGACAATATATTGAGCACTGGGGGTTCGAACGACAGTGCAAACTATTAGGGTGTCCTTTAAGCGATGACTGATGCAATGGATTGCGAAGATTCAAACAAGGGTGCAGATGCCTTATCTGACAAAAATGAATTAGAATACAGGGTCAGAATAATAAGTAACCTGACTGACCTCAGGAAATTTTTTAATTGGCAAAATATGTGCAATTTTTCTTTAGAAATCTTCAAAGTAGTCCCTATTGGAGTCGATAACACGCTGATAACGGATTTTCCAATCCCCGAACGCTCCCTGGAAGTCGGCAACCTCGATGCTGTCTAGAGCCCTCATCGTAGTACGTTGAACGTTTTCCAGAGTCCCGAACCGCGTCCCCTTAAGGTGTGTCTTGATCTTGGGGAACAGAAAGAAGTCCGCTGGTGCCATATCCGGGCTGTAAGAAGGCTGCGGCAACGTTGCCCTCGACTGTTTGGCCAACTACTTGGTGACGAGCAGGCAGGTGTGCGACGGAGCATTGTCGTGATGGAGGATCCAAGAATCGGCAATCTCCGGACGGACTCGGTGATCCCGGGCGGTTAGTCGACGGAGCACCTCTCTGTAGCACTGGCCGTTTACAGTTTGGCCGGGTGGCACAAACTCTTTGTGAACAATGCCTTTCACGCCAAAGAAAGCAATGAGCATCGACTTCACCTTCGATTTGCTCATGCGCGCTTTTTTCGGTCGTGGTGACGCCGGTGTGTGCCACTCCGAACTCTGCCGCTTCGTCTCAAGATCGTATTCGAAAACCCACGTCTCGTCTCCTGTAATAACGTGGTTAAAAAAACTCTGGTTCGGTTGTTCGATCGTACGCTCCATTTTCACTCCGACGACGTAACTGAACACGCACTCCGCTTTCGCTCGATGCTATCTCTCCAAGCGCTTGGTTCCCTTTGCCTAGACTTCCACCACCACTACAGCACCAGATACCGGTTAGCAAACGCTTTGACGGCGCGGGGCAGGCTCAGTCTGATTACTTATTATACTATCCTGTATATATTAGTCAAAATAATTTTATTAATCATCTCAAAAAAAGGGCTATACAATGGTTTGCCAGTCCTCAGGGCCAAAATAATACGAATAAGAACCACTGGTAAATTATTCCGGTTAGCGCGGCAGCGATATGATTCAGAAGAAATAATAACTTATCATCGAGAGCTATTTCATTTAAGCTTCTGCCCCCTATTACAAGTCGTTTTTTCACACCGGCTTTTTCTGCTTTTCTTGGGACCACAATCACCACAATCCACATAGAATAACTTTTCTGGGTGATGCCTTGTTCTTCCATTTTGGTAATTTGTTCACTGTCCTCAGTTTCATGTTGCTTCGCATTGATTTGTTGGTAGTTGTGTTTAGTTGGTGCTCAATTATTGGGTTGCGTGTGAATTTATTCCCCTTTAAAAAAAAAAAAAAATACCTTGAAATCGTTTAAGAAGTTTGTTACATCAGAGTTTAAGTGATTAAACTTTAAACGATTATGAAAATCGAATTTCTATTGTTTCTATGTAGATAAAGAATTCCGTGAACAGAGTAAGGATTGTGCCGGAGTGGGAACTTCAATTTCAAAAACATATTTTCCCGTAATTGCTGAAAAAGGCATTGGATTAATTTTAATTTCGGTTCTACCTGGCAATGCAAAGAATGCAAAATTGAAAAACCTGCAATTTAGCAATATTATTATTAGAAATATTTTTTAAATAGTAAAAAAATAAACTCATTTCTTCCTATGGAATAAGAAAAACAAGAATCTCAATAAATAGAAACAATCAATAATAAATGAACAAAAACTAAAATTGAATATTATTTTTACGGTTATGCATAAAATTCTAAGAAACAAACTTATTTTTTCGTGAGACAAGTGAAATTAGCACTTAATGCACTTCACATACGGTTTCCTGTTGCAAACCACTAATTTAGCACGTCTTCCAGTCCCATCACCATTAGGAAGAAAATATTCTCCATCACGTTTGGTCTTTAGCACATAAATATGGCTATATTTTCAATTTATTCCAGCAAAAAAAAACTTTAAATTTCTTTATTTTATATAACCTCCTGTAGAATTGCATTAGCCACAGACCTTCGAAGGCAAGTGATTGACTGCTTATTAACAGAAAAATTGGTTTTTCTGTGACCAGGTATTAATACGCAAATAGTAGCTATTAAAAAACATAAACCTAATGTAGGAAAAGAAATAAGACTAGCTATTTCCGCTGCCCAAAATTTACGGAGTAGTCGAAGAAGATTTGTAAAATTTAGCATGAAGGAAAAAGGGTTCGAACAGTATGGATATGCACAGTCTGCTTATCGAAGACAAAAAGATACTTACCTTCCGGACAATCATAATGGGGTGAAATAAAATAATATACTATGTCAATTAAATACATTTACATGAATAAAATTTTGCTTACACGACTAATGATATAAACGGTGTTCAGGTTTAGGAGGTACCTGCTCTCAAAGGGGGATAAGAAAAAGAAAAAGAAGAGGTACCTATTCGAGTGACAACATTCTTTCATGTATTTTTCTAATGCTTTTTATACCTTAAAACGCCAAATGATTTTTCTCTGCCGCTAAGATTAACTTGATCGTCGTACACCAGCGAAAAGGAAAGGCTCCAGAATCAAAGTTCAACCGTCGGCTAAATTGAATAAGTTGAAATGCCATATAGCCCTCATTCGCACCACAATCAATTTATATGGTTAATGCACAGTTGTCCCTCCCTCCGAAACTATCGGGCCCCTGTTAAAATTCAGAATGTGTGCCACACAGGGTAAATGGAAGCTGTGCATACAATGGAATGTATTATGATTGGTACTGTCATTCCCCAGACGTAATTGGCTCCGCCTACGACGCCACAAGCGATGGCAAAGTCGAAGCCATCTTGTTGCCTAATGGCAACAAGTAGGACGGCAGCGGTTACCGCTGAGCGACGCCTACGGCTGCCATATTGAGTATCGCTTAATAGGGTGGTCGATCGGCATACGTATGAGGAAGAATATTGTTAGCAAGAGTCTCATGAAATTCTATCATGCCTATTATGATGTGTTGGTTGCCTACAATCGCGGTCAATGACGGGGCGGGTATTTCTATGGGCAATGCTGCGATATAATTGGATTAGGACGAAGGCAATTCGACTCGGGAAGTCTAAGCCGTCTCGTTGCCTGATGCCATCAAGTAGGATGGCACCGGCGGTGGCTGTTGCTAAGCGGCGCCTACGGCTGTATGTAGGCCCTTAAATAATTGCACAGCACAACGTTGGCGAAACAAACGCCAAATACCGTTGGTTGTACATTTATTTAGATTACAGGGCCTGTCACGGCCAACAAAAATCTATTGCTTATTAGGGTGATCGATCGGCATACGTACTTACATATGCAGAAGCATATTGTGCCAATTGCTGACAAGAGTCCCATGAAGTTCAATTATGCCCAATATGATGTGTTGGTTGCTACTACCGCGGGTATTGCTATGGTATATGCTGCCTTGTAATTGAATTATGATGAAAGGTGATTCAACTGGCGAAGTCTTAGCCGTCTCGTTGCTTGTTGGCAACAAATAGGACGGCGGCGGCTATTCCTAAGCGACGCCTATGGCTGCCATATTGAGTATCGCTTAATAGGGAAGTCGATCGGCATACGGACTTACGTATGAAGAAGCATATTGTGCCAATTGTTGGCAAGAGTCCAAGAAATTCAATCATTCCCAATATGATGTGTTGGGTGCATCACTATGGCCTTCAATGACGGTGACGGGTATTGCTATGGCGAATGCTGCCATGCAATTGACTTATGAGGAAAGGCGATTCAACTGGCGAAGGCTAAGCCGTCTTGTGGGCTAATGGCAACAAGTAGGACGGCAGCGGCTATTGCTAAGCAACGCCTACGGCAGCCATATTGAGTTTCGCTTAATAGGGAGGTCGATCGGCATACGTACCTACGTATGAAGAATACATGTTGTGCCAATTGTTGGCAAGAGTCCCATGAAATTCAATCATGTCCAATATGGTGTTTTGGTTGCATACTACCGCCTTCAATGACGGTGGCAAATGCTGCCATGTAATTGAATTATGACGAAAGGCGATTCAACTGGTGAAGTTTAAGCCGTCTTGCGGCCTAATGGCAAGAAGTAGGACGGCAGCGGCGGCGGCTATTGCTAAGCAACGCCTAACATACAGCTGCCATATTGCATATCGCGTAATGGGGAGGTCGGATGAAGAAGCATATTGTGCGTCCCATGAAATTCAATCATGCCCAATTTGAGGAGTTGGCTTAATACTACCGTCACAGCAATACCCGCGGGTATTGCTGTTTCGAATGCTGCCGTGTAATTGAATTATGACGAAAGACGATTCAACTTAGATGTTGTAGGTACTATTAAATGATAGGTAATTATTTTCTGTGAATAGAAAGATTTCATTTGAAAGATACTCTCAAGAGGGCTCACTTTGGTCATTTTATCCTGTTTTGTAAGAAATAAAATAGGCATGCAATCATGTAGTAAATGTGTTCATCTGCAAACAAGTTGAAGTAGCAAGAGAGTGCTCCTGCCAGATAGGTTTTATAAACCAATTCGAAACTTAGATGACATCTTCTGAATATCAAAACTTGACTCATATAGGTACAGATTTATAGTGATAGTGGGTGGTTAATTGTCCGTTAAAGACTTGAAGCGATGCTGGGCTGCCTCAGTGAAATAGGTGTATGCCTCAGTGAAACAGGTGTATGCTCTTGCAGGCTAGCGGCTGCGGTGTTGTTGGGTGGGTTCTTTCCCTGAATACTAAGTTCCACTACAAATGATTTATCGCAAACACGATTTGTAGGGTGAAGCAGCACAGAGCCCTGGGCAAAAAAAACAGAAAGGCGCAGACATGACGGCTGAAGGTGTTTCGTGCTACAGTTCTTGTTCCCTGCACGCTGTCAGAAACTTACTTGGTCCCTGACGAGAAACTCGTATTTAACGGGAGAATGTGGTGAGTTCAGGTGGAGTTGGTGCCCTAGCTAGGATTAAGGTCCTGATGGTGGATTACACGTGCAACCTCTCCACTAGAGTAGAGCAGCTGGAAAACAAAGCGAGAAACTAAACACTTCCGGACGATGTCCAGCGTCCCGGGACGTTCTTCTTCTGGACCGAAGGCGTGTTGACACTTGGTCCGTACCACCTAGGCCACTAAACGAACCAGCTCAACTATGAATCTCATGGCCTCTGTATGCCAACCTAGGACGTTTGCCAGGCCCCAACCAGCTGCGGCAGTCGTGGATCGACAATTTCATAGGCAAAGATCAACTCCTCCTGATAGTACCAAGCCGGCTCAAAATCCAACTATAGTCCACAGCTGGAAGTTACAGTCTGGCGGTGAATCCAGCTCAATGATCGTCAAAATTTTCACGCAGAGTAGAGCTGCTATTAAATGAAATGATGGGACGAGGTTCCAAGGCATTGGCAGCGTGTTTAACTTCTTCTGTTAGAAGGCCCTGCTCTTGAGGCGTATTGAAAAATCGATTGCCCGTATCCCAGAAGTAAAATGTGTTAGTTTAAGACCTGTTTTGAAAAATTCTCATCAAGACCTTTCATTTGATACCTTTTGGGTACTTTGGTAACAAAAACTGTTCATCCCCCATATGGGGAGACTGCCTCTTCAACATCTTATAATTTTTTTTGCAGTGTAACTTTGAAAATGGCATTAGCTTTGATCTACTTACAAAATTTAATGTTTCTAGCTTATGTGGTTTGCGAGAAAACTTACTTTGACGCACGTAAAGACGGACAGACAAGTTTTGTAAAATCATTTTGCAAAACTCTTAAAATACTAGAATGTTTTTATTTTTTTACGGTTGAAGGAGCAAAAGGACCATATACATCAGCACCTACGGTAAATAATTGCAATCTAGATTGGTTCAATGTTAAACACACTTCGCCCAAATATTATTTGGTACATTTTGATTAATTGCACATCCTCGACATTTTACGTTCTATTCTCACAAAAATATTTCCCTACATAATCTTAGTGGCAATGTCAAAAATCATAATATTCACTGACTGCTGGTAAAGTCAAAATCAATCAAAATTATGTCATATAAATTGGTGATTCTGCTACATCATTTAACTTTCCTGTTACCAGTATTTTTGTTGTTGTCTGGAGGGTTACTTAATTTATTGTGTCACAGTTGTTTGCAGAAGGATCAAGCTGTGGGTGGAAGTGAAAGCAGCAATTCTATGACGACTAATTGAAAAAGTTTTGAAGTAAGTATGGATGAGCATCGTAGACCCTAAAAGTATTCGTTGCGAGAACTGAAGAGCGGAGATCAGTGGGGCAATCGAGGAAACTCTATTCTGACTCGGTCGATGAAGACATTTCATCGCTGCTCAGACTTCGAAACTGGAGGACGCGGACAATAGACCGAGACAATTTGTAGTTCTTTTGGGTTGATTACTTATCCACGTAGGACCTGCAGCGATATTGTACTGCCTCAGTGAAACAGGTGCCGGTGCCCACTAAGAGTGACTTGGTCCAAGAATGCATTAATGCGCTGGCAATCTAGCATCTGCAGTGTCAGAGGCGGGTCTTTCTCCTGGCATCAAGTTCCACTACAAATTGTTTCTGCGCACCAAGCGCAGAACAAAGATACTGAACGGTGTAGGCACGACAGCTGAAGGTTACTTGTTTCTTAATACTTATCGGTCCTGTTCCCTGCACGCTGTTAGAAATTTAACTCGCCCTCGATGAGAAATCTTTATTGCACTGAAGAAAGTTGAGCATCCAGGTGAAGTTGGTGCCTTCTCGCACTCTTCCTAACCGCATTTACGGTCCCGATGACGGAGTCCATGTGTAAAGACTCTCCATCCCTGGCGAGAGTCCCTACAGCAACTAGAGAAACCACAAATCGTTGGCTGTGTTAGCGGAGGTTACTCGCCATCGTTGTGGGTCTTCTACTCAGTTCTCTAAATCCTCGAAAGAAGAAGGCTGAACTCCTTTTTTAATGCTAATTCATATTTGTTTACTTCCAAAACAAAGGAATTATATATTGCAGTCTTCCAGTGTACTTTTGTTTTCTTGCTCTTAAATTTTCACTTCCTCAATATGCGTTTTCGTTTAAACTATTGTATTATGAATAAATTTATAATTTTTTTTTCTTTCTTGTATTACTGTTTGTATTTTATTTTCTATTTTAAGCTATTTTTTCTTTTAAGTGAATTGTTTCGGGTTGGGAGATATATTTAAAGAATACAAAAACAACAAAAATTTATGCTTGGCATACGTTTTAATTAGAACCGAAAGTGTAAAGTGTAGGTATTCATTATTGGCTTATTATCCGTGTCACAAAAAGCCAACAGTAGGAACGCAAGTTACTAGATAGGAATTCGTCGGAATTCTGGTATGAAATCTAATCAATATCGGTTTTTAGTTTATTGTAAGTCCTGTTATCACTTGATCTAGCAAATGGCAAATGGCGCCGCAACATCATTCGCATAGCCGATCAGGCATGGTGACTCATCCGGCAGCAGTAGTGTGTACCAAGGATAATAGATAGTGTGTACCAAGGATAATAGATCCTTCGTCGAACATCAAGTGTCACGGTTGTAGCAGCAGGCAGCATTCACAAGAGCTACCCGTGGCTTGGTACAGCTACTCGTATGTGCCTCCTCCGCCTTTTCGACAGGCTTTTCTCTATAATCGCCGCATCAATGGTGGAGCGTCGTGGTCTAAATTAGTACTTGGTGTCGAGGAGATAGGTCCCCCCAGCAGGAGCAGCAGCAGATTTGCGTGAAATCGGGCGATGTCGTCGTCGTCGTCGTCGTCGTCGTCCTCCTATTTTCACATATTTACATTCATTCATGTTTCATCCTCAAACTTTGAACCGCTCTAACTCCCTTAGGAATGGGAATTTGGGAAAACGGTTGAAATTTGAAGAAACCTTAACTAAAGAAATGTTTTGGGGGTCGGAAAATTGAATAAAATTATCCGTTTTTGTCTAGAGTGCCCCAGAGCCGAGATAGCCCCAAAGCCTGTTGCTAGCCTGTGTGAAATTGAGAGATCTCCTCCTATTTTCTAACTTGAAAGTTAGTAAGTTGGCAGTTCGCATTGCAGTTAAGGTAAGTAAAAGTACATAGTTGTAAAATAAATAGCACTTACTCGTAAATTAAATAGTTTGAATTAAATTTGAGAATTACGAGTACGAGTACTTTCGCGCTTCAGTAGTGCCTTTCTTGAAATTTTGTTATAAATACAATAGGAGGAAGGTAATTGTTTTCATTATACTTGTACCTTTCAAGGTGGACACAAGTAGGTCGGGGGGTCATGTCGTCTTCTAATTAATTAATTATTAATTTTTAGAATGTTTAACAATTTAGATTTTAGCAAGCCCAGGTGGTACTCGACTTCACTAACGACGACGACGGTTGGTTACGATTCAACAACAACAACCAGTACTTACGAGTACGAGTAGTCGTACGTCCCCAATACTGATCGTCCTTATTGTGGGGACTTTCTCTGTCTCTGTCTCTGTCTCTGTCTCTCTTCTTTGTCAGGATGACCACTTCGGTTTTCTCCAGGCGAATGTGGCGGCGCATAAGGACATCTAGTCTAAGTTGCGCTAAGTTCAACGGTGCAAAGTCTAGCAAATGGCAAATGGCGCCGCAACATCATTCGCATAGCCGATCAGGCATGGTGACTCATCCGGCAGCAGTAGTGTGTACCAAGGATAATAGATAGTGTGTACCAAGGATAATAGATCCTTCGTCGAACATCAAGTGTCACGGTTGTAGCAGCAGGCAGCATTCACAAGAGCTACCCGTGGCTTGGTACAGCTACTCGTATGTGCCTCCTCCGCCTTTTCGACAGGCTTTTCTCTATAATCGCCGCATCAATGGTGGAGCGTCGTGGTCTAAATTAGTACTTGGTGTCGAGGAGATAGGTCCCCCCAGCAGGAGCAGCAGCAGATTTGCGTGAAATCGGGCGATGTCGTCGTCGTCGTCGTCGTCGTCGTCCTCCTATTTTCACATATTTACATTCATTCATGTTTCATCCTCAAACTTTGAACCGCTCTAACTCCCTTAGGAATGGGAATTTGGGAAAACGGTTGAAATTTGAAGAAACCTTAACTAAAGAAATGTTTTGGGGGTCGGAAAATTGAATAAAATTATCCGTTTTTGTCTAGAGTGCCCCAGAGCCGAGATAGCCCCAAAGCCTGTTGCTAGCCTGTGTGAAATTGAGAGATCTCCTCCTATTTTCTAACTTGAAAGTTAGTAAGTTGGCAGTTCGCATTGCAGTTAAGGTAAGTAAAAGTACATAGTTGTAAAATAAATAGCACTTACTCGTAAATTAAATAGTTTGAATTTGAAATTTGAGAATTACGAGTACTTTCGCGCTTCAGTAGTGCCTTTCTTGAAATTTTGTTATAAATACAATAGGAGGAAGGTAATTGTTTTCATTATACTTGTACCTTTCAAGGTGGACACAAGTAGGTCGGGGGGTCATGTCGTCTTCTAATTAATTAATTATTAATTTTTAGAATGTTTAACAATTTAGATTTTAGCAAGCCCAGGTGGTACTCGACTTCACTAACGACGACGACGGTTGGTTACGATTCAACAACAACAACCAGTACTTACGAGTACGAGTAGTCGTACGTCCCCAATACTGATCGTCCTTATTGTGGGGACTTTCTCTGTCTCTGTCTCTGTCTCTGTCTCTGTCTCTCTTCTTTGTCAGGATGACCACTTCGGTTTTCTCCAGGCGAATGTGGCGGCGCATAAGGACATCTAGTCTAAGTTGCGCTAAGTTCAACGGTGCAAAGTCTAGCAAATGGCAAATGGCGCCGCAACATCATTCGCATAGCCGATCAGGCATGGTGACTCATCCGGCAGCAGTAGTGTGTACCAAGGATAATAGATAGTGTGTACCAAGGATAATAGATCCTTCGTCGAACATCAAGTGTCACGGTTGTAGCAGCAGGCAGCATTCACAAGAGCTACCCGTGGCTTGGTACAGCTACTCGTATGTGCCTCCTCCGCCTTTTCGACAGGCTTTTCTCTATAATCGCCGCATCAATGGTGGAGCGTCGTGGTCTAAATTAGTACTTGGTGTCGAGGAGATAGGTCCCCCCAGCAGGAGCAGCAGCAGATTTGCGTGAAATCGGGCGATGTCGTCGTCGTCGTCGTCGTCGTCGTCCTCCTATTTTCACATATTTACATTCATTCATGTTTCATCCTCAAACTTTGAACCGCTCTAACTCCCTTAGGAATGGGAATTTGGGAAAACGGTTGAAATTTGAAGAAACCTTAACTAAAGAAATGTTTTGGGGGTCGGAAAATTGAATAAAATTATCCGTTTTTGTCTAGAGTGCCCCAGAGCCGAGATAGCCCCAAAGCCTGTTGCTAGCCTGTGTGAAATTGAGAGATCTCCTCCTATTTTCTAACTTGAAAGTTAGTAAGTTGGCAGTTCGCATTGCAGTTAAGGTAAGTAAAAGTACATAGTTGTAAAATAAATAGCACTTACTCGTAAATTAAATAGTTTGAATTTGAAATTTGAGAATTACGAGTACTTTCGCGCTTCAGTAGTGCCTTTCTTGAAATTTTGTTATAAATACAATAGGAGGAAGGTAATTGTTTTCATTATACTTGTACCTTTCAAGGTGGACACAAGTAGGTCGGGGGGTCATGTCGTCTTCTAATTAATTAATTATTAATTTTTAGAATGTTTAACAATTTAGATTTTAGCAAGCCCAGGTGGTACTCGACTTCACTAACGACGACGACGGTTGGTTACGATTCAACAACAACAACCAGTACTTACGAGTACGAGTAGTCGTACGTCCCCAATACTGATCGTCCTTATTGTGGGGACTTTCTCTGTCTCTGTCTCTGTCTCTGTCTCTCTTCTTTGTCAGGATGACCACTTCGGTTTTCTCCAGGCGAATGTGGCGGCGCATAAGGACATCTAGTCTAAGTTGCGCTAAGTTCAACGGTGCAAAGTCTAGCAAATGGCAAATGGCAAATGGCGCCGCAACATCATTCGCATAGCCGATCAGGCATGGTGACTCATCCGGCAGCAGTAGTGTGTACCAAGGATAATAGATAGTGTGTACCAAGGATAATAGATCCTTCGTCGAACATCAAGTGTCACGGTTGTAGCAGCAGGCAGCATTCACAAGAGCTACCCGTGGCTTGGTACAGCTACTCGTATGTGCCTCCTCCGCCTTTTCGACAGGCTTTTCTCTATAATCGCCGCATCAATGGTGGAGCGTCGTGGTCTAAATTAGTACTTGGTGTCGAGGAGATAGGTCCCCCCAGCAGGAGCAGCAGCAGATTTGCGTGAAATCGGGCGATGTCGTCGTCGTCGTCGTCGTCGTCGTCCTCCTATTTTCACATATTTACATTCATTCATGTTTCATCCTCAAACTTTGAACCGCTCTAACTCCCTTAGGAATGGGAATTTGGGAAAACGGTTGAAATTTGAAGAAACCTTAACTAAAGAAATGTTTTGGGGGTCGGAAAATTGAATAAAATTATCCGTTTTTGTCTAGAGTGCCCCAGAGCCGAGATAGCCCCAAAGCCTGTTGCTAGCCTGTGTGAAATTGAGAGATCTCCTCCTATTTTCTAACTTGAAAGTTAGTAAGTTGGCAGTTCGCATTGCAGTTAAGGTAAGTAAAAGTACATAGTTGTAAAATAAATAGCACTTACTCGTAAATTAAATAGTTTGAATTTGAAATTTGAGAATTACGAGTACTTTCGCGCTTCAGTAGTGCCTTTCTTGAAATTTTGTTATAAATACAATAGGAGGAAGGTAATTGTTTTCATTATACTTGTACCTTTCAAGGTGGACACAAGTAGGTCGGGGGGTCATGTCGTCTTCTAATTAATTAATTATTAATTTTTAGAATGTTTAACAATTTAGATTTTAGCAAGCCCAGGTGGTACTCGACTTCACTAACGACGACGACGGTTGGTTACGATTCAACAACAACAACCAGTACTTACGAGTACGAGTAGTCGTACGTCCCCAATACTGATCGTCCTTATTGTGGGGACTTTCTCTGTCTCTGTCTCTGTCTCTGTCTCTCTTCTTTGTCAGGATGACCACTTCGGTTTTCTCCAGGCGAATGTGGCGGCGCATAAGGACATCTAGTCTAAGTTGCGCTAAGTTCAACGGTGCAAAGTCTAGCAAATGGCAAATGGCAAATGGCGCCGCAACATCATTCGCATAGCCGATCAGGCATGGTGACTCATCCGGCAGCAGTAGTGTGTACCAAGGATAATAGATAGTGTGTACCAAGGATAATAGATCCTTCGTCGAACATCAAGTGTCACGGTTGTAGCAGCAGGCAGCATTCACAAGAGCTACCCGTGGCTTGGTACAGCTACTCGTATGTGCCTCCTCCGCCTTTTCGACAGGCTTTTCTCTATAATCGCCGCATCAATGGTGGAGCGTCGTGGTCTAAATTAGTACTTGGTGTCGAGGAGATAGGTCCCCCCAGCAGGAGCAGCAGCAGATTTGCGTGAAATCGGGCGATGTCGTCGTCGTCGTCGTCGTCGTCGTCCTCCTATTTTCACATATTTACATTCATTCATGTTTCATCCTCAAACTTTGAACCGCTCTAACTCCCTTAGGAATGGGAATTTGGGAAAACGGTTGAAATTTGAAGAAACCTTAACTAAAGAAATGTTTTGGGGGTCGGAAAATTGAATAAAATTATCCGTTTTTGTCTAGAGTGCCCCAGAGCCGAGATAGCCCCAAAGCCTGTTGCTAGCCTGTGTGAAATTGAGAGATCTCCTCCTATTTTCTAACTTGAAAGTTAGTAAGTTGGCAGTTCGCATTGCAGTTAAGGTAAGTAAAAGTACATAGTTGTAAAATAAATAGCACTTACTCGTAAATTAAATAGTTTGAATTAAATTTGAGAATTACGAGTACGAGTACTTTCGCGCTTCAGTAGTGCCTTTCTTGAAATTTTGTTATAAATACAATAGGAGGAAGGTAATTGTTTTCATTATACTTGTACCTTTCAAGGTGGACACAAGTAGGTCGGGGGGTCATGTCGTCTTCTAATTAATTAATTATTAATTTTTAGAATGTTTAACAATTTAGATTTTAGCAAGCCCAGGTGGTACTCGACTTCACTAACGACGACGACGGTTGGTTACGATTCAACAACAACAACCAGTACTTACGAGTACGAGTAGTCGTACGTCCCCAATACTGATCGTCCTTATTGTGGGGACTTTCTCTGTCTCTGTCTCTGTCTCTGTCTCTCTTCTTTGTCAGGATGACCACTTCGGTTTTCTCCAGGCGAATGTGGCGGCGCATAAGGACATCTAGTCTAAGTTGCGCTAAGTTCAACGGTGCAAAGTCTAGCAAATGGCAAATGGCAAATGGCGCCGCAACATCATTCGCATAGCCGATCAGGCATGGTGACTCATCCGGCAGCAGTAGTGTGTACCAAGGATAATAGATAGTGTGTACCAAGGATAATAGATCCTTCGTCGAACATCAAGTGTCACGGTTGTAGCAGCAGGCAGCATTCACAAGAGCTACCCGTGGCTTGGTACAGCTACTCGTATGTGCCTCCTCCGCCTTTTCGACAGGCTTTTCTCTATAATCGCCGCATCAATGGTGGAGCGTCGTGGTCTAAATTAGTACTTGGTGTCGAGGAGATAGGTCCCCCCAGCAGGAGCAGCAGCAGATTTGCGTGAAATCGGGCGATGTCGTCGTCGTCGTCGTCGTCCTCCTATTTTCACATATTTACATTCATTCATGTTTCATCCTCAAACTTTGAACCGCTCTAACTCCCTTAGGAATGGGAATTTGGGAAAACGGTTGAAATTTGAAGAAACCTTAACTGAAGAAATGTTTTGGGGGTCGGAAAATTGAATAAAATTATCCGTTTTTGTCTAGAGTGCCCCAGAGCCGAGATAGCCCCAAAGCCTGTTGCTAGCCTGTGTGAAATTGAGAGATCTCCTCCTATTTTCTAACTTGAAAGTTAGTAAGTTGGCAGTTCGCATTGCAGTTAAGGTAAGTAAAAGTACATAGTTGTAAAATAAATAGCACTTACTCGTAAATTAAATAGTTTGAATTTGAAATTTGAGAATTACGAGTACTTTCGCGCTTCAGTAGTGCCTTTCTTGAAATTTTGTTATAAATACAATAGGAGGAAGGTAATTGTTTTCATTATACTTGTACCTTTCAAGGTGGACACAAGTAGGTCGGGGGGTCATGTCGTCTTCTAATTAATTAATTATTAATTTTTAGAATGTTTAACAATTTAGATTTTAGCAAGCCCAGGTGGTACTCGACTTCACTAACGACGACGACGGTTGGTTACGATTCAACAACAACAACCAGTACTTACGAGTACGAGTAGTCGTACGTCCCCAATACTGATCGTCCTTATTGTGGGGACTTTCTCTGTCTCTGTCTCTGTCTCTGTCTCTCTTCTTTGTCAGGATGACCACTTCGGTTTTCTCCAGGCGAATGTGGCGGCGCATAAGGACATCTAGTCTAAGTTGCGCTAAGTTCAACGGTGCAAAGTCTAGCAAATGGCAAATGGCGCCGCAACATCATTCGCATAGCCGATCAGGCATGGTGACTCATCCGGCAGCAGTAGTGTGTACCAAGGATAATAGATAGTGTGTACCAAGGATAATAGATCCTTCGTCGAACATCAAGTGTCACGGTTGTAGCAGCAGGCAGCATTCACAAGAGCTACCCGTGGCTTGGTACAGCTACTCGTATGTGCCTCCTCCGCCTTTTCGACAGGCTTTTCTCTATAATCGCCGCATCAATGGTGGAGCGTCGTGGTCTAAATTAGTACTTGGTGTCGAGGAGATAGGTCCCCCCAGCAGGAGCAGCAGCAGATTTGCGTGAAATCGGGCGATGTCGTCGTCGTCGTCGTCGTCCTCCTATTTTCACATATTTACATTCATTCATGTTTCATCCTCAAACTTTGAACCGCTCTAACTCCCTTAGGAATGGGAATTTGGGAAAACGGTTGAAATTTGAAGAAACCTTAACTAAAGAAATGTTTTGGGGGTCGGAAAATTGAATAAAATTATCCGTTTTTGTCTAGAGTGCCCCAGAGCCGAGATAGCCCCAAAGCCTGTTGCTAGCCTGTGTGAAATTGAGAGATCTCCTCCTATTTTCTAACTTGAAAGTTAGTAAGTTGGCAGTTCGCATTGCAGTTAAGGTAAGTAAAAGTACATAGTTGTAAAATAAATAGCACTTACTCGTAAATTAAATAGTTTGAATTTGAAATTTGAGAATTACGAGTACTTTCGCGCTTCAGTAGTGCCTTTCTTGAAATTTTGTTATAAATACAATAGGAGGAAGGTAATTGTTTTCATTATACTTGTACCTTTCAAGGTGGACACAAGTAGGTCGGGGGGTCATGTCGTCTTCTAATTAATTAATTATTAATTTTTAGAATGTTTAACAATTTAGATTTTAGCAAGCCCAGGTGGTACTCGACTTCACTAACGACGACGACGGTTGGTTACGATTCAACAACAACAACCAGTACTTACGAGTACGAGTAGTCGTACGTCCCCAATACTGATCGTCCTTATTGTGGGGACTTTCTCTGTCTCTGTCTCTGTCTCTGTCTCTCTTCTTTGTCAGGATGACCACTTCGGTTTTCTCCAGGCGAATGTGGCGGCGCATAAGGACATCTAGTCTAAGTTGCGCTAAGTTCAACGGTGCAAAGTCTAGCAAATGGCAAATGGCAAATGGCGCCGCAACATCATTCGCATAGCCGATCAGGCATGGTGACTCATCCGGCAGCAGTAGTGTGTACCAAGGATAATAGATAGTGTGTACCAAGGATAATAGATCCTTCGTCGAACATCAAGTGTCACGGTTGTAGCAGCAGGCAGCATTCACAAGAGCTACCCGTGGCTTGGTACAGCTACTCGTATGTGCCTCCTCCGCCTTTTCGACAGGCTTTTCTCTATAATCGCCGCATCAATGGTGGAGCGTCGTGGTCTAAATTAGTACTTGGTGTCGAGGAGATAGGTCCCCCCAGCAGGAGCAGCAGCAGATTTGCGTGAAATCGGGCGATGTCGTCGTCGTCGTCGTCGTCGTCGTCCTCCTATTTTCACATATTTACATTCATTCATGTTTCATCCTCAAACTTTGAACCGCTCTAACTCCCTTAGGAATGGGAATTTGGGAAAACGGTTGAAATTTGAAGAAACCTTAACTAAAGAAATGTTTTGGGGGTCGGAAAATTGAATAAAATTATCCGTTTTTGTCTAGAGTGCCCCAGAGCCGAGATAGCCCCAAAGCCTGTTGCTAGCCTGTGTGAAATTGAGAGATCTCCTCCTATTTTCTAACTTGAAAGTTAGTAAGTTGGCAGTTCGCATTGCAGTTAAGGTAAGTAAAAGTACATAGTTGTAAAATAAATAGCACTTACTCGTAAATTAAATAGTTTGAATTTGAAATTTGAGAATTACGAGTACTTTCGCGCTTCAGTAGTGCCTTTCTTGAAATTTTGTTATAAATACAATAGGAGGAAGGTAATTGTTTTCATTATACTTGTACCTTTCAAGGTGGACACAAGTAGGTCGGGGGGTCATGTCGTCTTCTAATTAATTAATTATTAATTTTTAGAATGTTTAACAATTTAGATTTTAGCAAGCCCAGGTGGTACTCGACTTCACTAACGACGACGACGGTTGGTTACGATTCAACAACAACAACCAGTACTTACGAGTACGAGTAGTCGTACGTCCCCAATACTGATCGTCCTTATTGTGGGGACTTTCTCTGTCTCTGTCTCTGTCTCTGTCTCTCTTCTTTGTCAGGATGACCACTTCGGTTTTCTCCAGGCGAATGTGGCGGCGCATAAGGACATCTA
Source organism: Odontomyia ornata (assembly GCA_963969285.1). Classification (NCBI taxonomy): domain Eukaryota; kingdom Metazoa; phylum Arthropoda; class Insecta; order Diptera; family Stratiomyidae; genus Odontomyia; species Odontomyia ornata. The sequence continues at coordinate 500,380,628 of OZ017738.1, forward strand.
GTCTAAGTTGCGCTAAGTTCAACGGTGCAAAGTCTAGCAAATGGCAAATGGCAAATGGCGCCGCAACATCATTCGCATAGCCGATCAGGCATGGTGACTCATCCGGCAGCAGTAGTGTGTACCAAGGATAATAGATAGTGTGTACCAAGGATAATAGATCCTTCGTCGAACATCAAGTGTCACGGTTGTAGCAGCAGGCAGCATTCACAAGAGCTACCCGTGGCTTGGTACAGCTACTCGTATGTGCCTCCTCCGCCTTTTCGACAGGCTTTTCTCTATAATCGCCGCATCAATGGTGGAGCGTCGTGGTCTAAATTAGTACTTGGTGTCGAGGAGATAGGTCCCCCCAGCAGGAGCAGCAGCAGATTTGCGTGAAATCGGGCGATGTCGTCGTCGTCGTCGTCGTCCTCCTATTTTCACATATTTACATTCATTCATGTTTCATCCTCAAACTTTGAACCGCTCTAACTCCCTTAGGAATGGGAATTTGGGAAAACGGTTGAAATTTGAAGAAACCTTAACTGAAGAAATGTTTTGGGGGTCGGAAAATTGAATAAAATTATCCGTTTTTGTCTAGAGTGCCCCAGAGCCGAGATAGCCCCAAAGCCTGTTGCTAGCCTGTGTGAAATTGAGAGATCTCCTCCTATTTTCTAACTTGAAAGTTAGTAAGTTGGCAGTTCGCATTGCAGTTAAGGTAAGTAAAAGTACATAGTTGTAAAATAAATAGCACTTACTCGTAAATTAAATAGTTTGAATTTGAAATTTGAGAATTACGAGTACTTTCGCGCTTCAGTAGTGCCTTTCTTGAAATTTTGTTATAAATACAATAGGAGGAAGGTAATTGTTTTCATTATACTTGTACCTTTCAAGGTGGACACAAGTAGGTCGGGGGGTCATGTCGTCTTCTAATTAATTAATTATTAATTTTTAGAATGTTTAACAATTTAGATTTTAGCAAGCCCAGGTGGTACTCGACTTCACTAACGACGACGACGGTTGGTTACGATTCAACAACAACAACCAGTACTTACGAGTACGAGTAGTCGTACGTCCCCAATACTGATCGTCCTTATTGTGGGGACTTTCTCTGTCTCTGTCTCTGTCTCTGTCTCTCTTCTTTGTCAGGATGACCACTTCGGTTTTCTCCAGGCGAATGTGGCGGCGCATAAGGACATCTAGTCTAAGTTGCGCTAAGTTCAACGGTGCAAAGTCTAGCAAATGGCAAATGGCAAATGGCGCCGCAACATCATTCGCATAGCCGATCAGGCATGGTGACTCATCCGGCAGCAGTAGTGTGTACCAAGGATAATAGATAGTGTGTACCAAGGATAATAGATCCTTCGTCGAACATCAAGTGTCACGGTTGTAGCAGCAGGCAGCATTCACAAGAGCTACCCGTGGCTTGGTACAGCTACTCGTATGTGCCTCCTCCGCCTTTTCGACAGGCTTTTCTCTATAATCGCCGCATCAATGGTGGAGCGTCGTGGTCTAAATTAGTACTTGGTGTCGAGGAGATAGGTCCCCCCAGCAGGAGCAGCAGCAGATTTGCGTGAAATCGGGCGATGTCGTCGTCGTCGTCGTCGTCGTCGTCCTCCTATTTTCACATATTTACATTCATTCATGTTTCATCCTCAAACTTTGAACCGCTCTAACTCCCTTAGGAATGGGAATTTGGGAAAACGGTTGAAATTTGAAGAAACCTTAACTAAAGAAATGTTTTGGGGGTCGGAAAATTGAATAAAATTATCCGTTTTTGTCTAGAGTGCCCCAGAGCCGAGATAGCCCCAAAGCCTGTTGCTAGCCTGTGTGAAATTGAGAGATCTCCTCCTATTTTCTAACTTGAAAGTTAGTAAGTTGGCAGTTCGCATTGCAGTTAAGGTAAGTAAAAGTACATAGTTGTAAAATAAATAGCACTTACTCGTAAATTAAATAGTTTGAATTTGAAATTTGAGAATTACGAGTACTTTCGCGCTTCAGTAGTGCCTTTCTTGAAATTTTGTTATAAATACAATAGGAGGAAGGTAATTGTTTTCATTATACTTGTACCTTTCAAGGTGGACACAAGTAGGTCGGGGGGTCATGTCGTCTTCTAATTAATTAATTATTAATTTTTAGAATGTTTAACAATTTAGATTTTAGCAAGCCCAGGTGGTACTCGACTTCACTAACGACGACGACGGTTGGTTACGATTCAACAACAACAACCAGTACTTACGAGTACGAGTAGTCGTACGTCCCCAATACTGATCGTCCTTATTGTGGGGACTTTCTCTGTCTCTGTCTCTGTCTCTGTCTCTCTTCTTTGTCAGGATGACCACTTCGGTTTTCTCCAGGCGAATGTGGCGGCGCATAAGGACATCTAGTCTAAGTTGCGCTAAGTTCAACGGTGCAAAGTCTAGCAAATGGCAAATGGCAAATGGCGCCGCAACATCATTCGCATAGCCGATCAGGCATGGTGACTCATCCGGCAGCAGTAGTGTGTACCAAGGATAATAGATAGTGTGTACCAAGGATAATAGATCCTTCGTCGAACATCAAGTGTCACGGTTGTAGCAGCAGGCAGCATTCACAAGAGCTACCCGTGGCTTGGTACAGCTACTCGTATGTGCCTCCTCCGCCTTTTCGACAGGCTTTTCTCTATAATCGCCGCATCAATGGTGGAGCGTCGTGGTCTAAATTAGTACTTGGTGTCGAGGAGATAGGTCCCCCCAGCAGGAGCAGCAGCAGATTTGCGTGAAATCGGGCGATGTCGTCGTCGTCGTCGTCGTCGTCGTCCTCCTATTTTCACATATTTACATTCATTCATGTTTCATCCTCAAACTTTGAACCGCTCTAACTCCCTTAGGAATGGGAATTTGGGAAAACGGTTGAAATTTGAAGAAACCTTAACTAAAGAAATGTTTTGGGGGTCGGAAAATTGAATAAAATTATCCGTTTTTGTCTAGAGTGCCCCAGAGCCGAGATAGCCCCAAAGCCTGTTGCTAGCCTGTGTGAAATTGAGAGATCTCCTCCTATTTTCTAACTTGAAAGTTAGTAAGTTGGCAGTTCGCATTGCAGTTAAGGTAAGTAAAAGTACATAGTTGTAAAATAAATAGCACTTACTCGTAAATTAAATAGTTTGAATTTGAAATTTGAGAATTACGAGTACTTTCGCGCTTCAGTAGTGCCTTTCTTGAAATTTTGTTATAAATACAATAGGAGGAAGGTAATTGTTTTCATTATACTTGTACCTTTCAAGGTGGACACAAGTAGGTCGGGGGGTCATGTCGTCTTCTAATTAATTAATTATTAATTTTTAGAATGTTTAACAATTTAGATTTTAGCAAGCCCAGGTGGTACTCGACTTCACTAACGACGACGACGGTTGGTTACGATTCAACAACAACAACCAGTACTTACGAGTACGAGTAGTCGTACGTCCCCAATACTGATCGTCCTTATTGTGGGGACTTTCTCTGTCTCTGTCTCTGTCTCTGTCTCTCTTCTTTGTCAGGATGACCACTTCGGTTTTCTCCAGGCGAATGTGGCGGCGCATAAGGACATCTAGTCTAAGTTGCGCTAAGTTCAACGGTGCAAAGTCTAGCAAATGGCAAATGGCAAATGGCGCCGCAACATCATTCGCATAGCCGATCAGGCATGGTGACTCATCCGGCAGCAGTAGTGTGTACCAAGGATAATAGATAGTGTGTACCAAGGATAATAGATCCTTCGTCGAACATCAAGTGTCACGGTTGTAGCAGCAGGCAGCATTCACAAGAGCTACCCGTGGCTTGGTACAGCTACTCGTATGTGCCTCCTCCGCCTTTTCGACAGGCTTTTCTCTATAATCGCCGCATCAATGGTGGAGCGTCGTGGTCTAAATTAGTACTTGGTGTCGAGGAGATAGGTCCCCCCAGCAGGAGCAGCAGCAGATTTGCGTGAAATCGGGCGATGTCGTCGTCGTCGTCGTCGTCGTCGTCCTCCTATTTTCACATATTTACATTCATTCATGTTTCATCCTCAAACTTTGAACCGCTCTAACTCCCTTAGGAATGGGAATTTGGGAAAACGGTTGAAATTTGAAGAAACCTTAACTAAAGAAATGTTTTGGGGGTCGGAAAATTGAATAAAATTATCCGTTTTTGTCTAGAGTGCCCCAGAGCCGAGATAGCCCCAAAGCCTGTTGCTAGCCTGTGTGAAATTGAGAGATCTCCTCCTATTTTCTAACTTGAAAGTTAGTAAGTTGGCAGTTCGCATTGCAGTTAAGGTAAGTAAAAGTACATAGTTGTAAAATAAATAGCACTTACTCGTAAATTAAATAGTTTGAATTTGAAATTTGAGAATTACGAGTACTTTCGCGCTTCAGTAGTGCCTTTCTTGAAATTTTGTTATAAATACAATAGGAGGAAGGTAATTGTTTTCATTATACTTGTACCTTTCAAGGTGGACACAAGTAGGTCGGGGGGTCATGTCGTCTTCTAATTAATTAATTATTAATTTTTAGAATGTTTAACAATTTAGATTTTAGCAAGCCCAGGTGGTACTCGACTTCACTAACGACGACGACGGTTGGTTACGATTCAACAACAACAACCAGTACTTACGAGTACGAGTAGTCGTACGTCCCCAATACTGATCGTCCTTATTGTGGGGACTTTCTCTGTCTCTGTCTCTGTCTCTCTTCTTTGTCAGGATGACCACTTCGGTTTTCTCCAGGCGAATGTGGCGGCGCATAAGGACATCTAGTCTAAGTTGCGCTAAGTTCAACGGTGCAAAGTCTAGCAAATGGCAAATGGCAAATGGCGCCGCAACATCATTCGCATAGCCGATCAGGCATGGTGACTCATCCGGCAGCAGTAGTGTGTACCAAGGATAATAGATAGTGTGTACCAAGGATAATAGATCCTTCGTCGAACATCAAGTGTCACGGTTGTAGCAGCAGGCAGCATTCACAAGAGCTACCCGTGGCTTGGTACAGCTACTCGTATGTGCCTCCTCCGCCTTTTCGACAGGCTTTTCTCTATAATCGCCGCATCAATGGTGGAGCGTCGTGGTCTAAATTAGTACTTGGTGTCGAGGAGATAGGTCCCCCCAGCAGGAGCAGCAGCAGATTTGCGTGAAATCGGGCGATGTCGTCGTCGTCGTCGTCGTCGTCGTCCTCCTATTTTCACATATTTACATTCATTCATGTTTCATCCTCAAACTTTGAACCGCTCTAACTCCCTTAGGAATGGGAATTTGGGAAAACGGTTGAAATTTGAAGAAACCTTAACTAAAGAAATGTTTTGGGGGTCGGAAAATTGAATAAAATTATCCGTTTTTGTCTAGAGTGCCCCAGAGCCGAGATAGCCCCAAAGCCTGTTGCTAGCCTGTGTGAAATTGAGAGATCTCCTCCTATTTTCTAACTTGAAAGTTAGTAAGTTGGCAGTTCGCATTGCAGTTAAGGTAAGTAAAAGTACATAGTTGTAAAATAAATAGCACTTACTCGTAAATTAAATAGTTTGAATTTGAAATTTGAGAATTACGAGTACTTTCGCGCTTCAGTAGTGCCTTTCTTGAAATTTTGTTATAAATACAATAGGAGGAAGGTAATTGTTTTCATTATACTTGTACCTTTCAAGGTGGACACAAGTAGGTCGGGGGGTCATGTCGTCTTCTAATTAATTAATTATTAATTTTTAGAATGTTTAACAATTTAGATTTTAGCAAGCCCAGGTGGTACTCGACTTCACTAACGACGACGACGGTTGGTTACGATTCAACAACAACAACCAGTACTTACGAGTACGAGTAGTCGTACGTCCCCAATACTGATCGTCCTTATTGTGGGGACTTTCTCTGTCTCTGTCTCTGTCTCTGTCTCTCTTCTTTGTCAGGATGACCACTTCGGTTTTCTCCAGGCGAATGTGGCGGCGCATAAGGACATCTAGTCTAAGTTGCGCTAAGTTCAACGGTGCAAAGTCTAGCAAATGGCAAATGGCAAATGGCGCCGCAACATCATTCGCATAGCCGATCAGGCATGGTGACTCATCCGGCAGCAGTAGTGTGTACCAAGGATAATAGATAGTGTGTACCAAGGATAATAGATCCTTCGTCGAACATCAAGTGTCACGGTTGTAGCAGCAGGCAGCATTCACAAGAGCTACCCGTGGCTTGGTACAGCTACTCGTATGTGCCTCCTCCGCCTTTTCGACAGGCTTTTCTCTATAATCGCCGCATCAATGGTGGAGCGTCGTGGTCTAAATTAGTACTTGGTGTCGAGGAGATAGGTCCCCCCAGCAGGAGCAGCAGCAGATTTGCGTGAAATCGGGCGATGTCGTCGTCGTCGTCGTCGTCGTCGTCCTCCTATTTTCACATATTTACATTCATTCATGTTTCATCCTCAAACTTTGAACCGCTCTAACTCCCTTAGGAATGGGAATTTGGGAAAACGGTTGAAATTTGAAGAAACCTTAACTAAAGAAATGTTTTGGGGGTCGGAAAATTGAATAAAATTATCCGTTTTTGTCTAGAGTGCCCCAGAGCCGAGATAGCCCCAAAGCCTGTTGCTAGCCTGTGTGAAATTGAGAGATCTCCTCCTATTTTCTAACTTGAAAGTTAGTAAGTTGGCAGTTCGCATTGCAGTTAAGGTAAGTAAAAGTACATAGTTGTAAAATAAATAGCACTTACTCGTAAATTAAATAGTTTGAATTTGAAATTTGAGAATTACGAGTACTTTCGCGCTTCAGTAGTGCCTTTCTTGAAATTTTGTTATAAATACAATAGGAGGAAGGTAATTGTTTTCATTATACTTGTACCTTTCAAGGTGGACACAAGTAGGTCGGGGGGTCATGTCGTCTTCTAATTAATTAATTATTAATTTTTAGAATGTTTAACAATTTAGATTTTAGCAAGCCCAGGTGGTACTCGACTTCACTAACGACGACGACGGTTGGTTACGATTCAACAACAACAACCAGTACTTACGAGTACGAGTAGTCGTACGTCCCCAATACTGATCGTCCTTATTGTGGGGACTTTCTCTGTCTCTGTCTCTGTCTCTGTCTCTCTTCTTTGTCAGGATGACCACTTCGGTTTTCTCCAGGCGAATGTGGCGGCGCATAAGGACATCTAGTCTAAGTTGCGCTAAGTTCAACGGTGCAAAGTCTAGCAAATGGCAAATGGCAAATGGCGCCGCAACATCATTCGCATAGCCGATCAGGCATGGTGACTCATCCGGCAGCAGTAGTGTGTACCAAGGATAATAGATAGTGTGTACCAAGGATAATAGATCCTTCGTCGAACATCAAGTGTCACGGTTGTAGCAGCAGGCAGCATTCACAAGAGCTACCCGTGGCTTGGTACAGCTACTCGTATGTGCCTCCTCCGCCTTTTCGACAGGCTTTTCTCTATAATCGCCGCATCAATGGTGGAGCGTCGTGGTCTAAATTAGTACTTGGTGTCGAGGAGATAGGTCCCCCCAGCAGGAGCAGCAGCAGATTTGCGTGAAATCGGGCGATGTCGTCGTCGTCGTCGTCGTCGTCGTCCTCCTATTTTCACATATTTACATTCATTCATGTTTCATCCTCAAACTTTGAACCGCTCTAACTCCCTTAGGAATGGGAATTTGGGAAAACGGTTGAAATTTGAAGAAACCTTAACTAAAGAAATGTTTTGGGGGTCGGAAAATTGAATAAAATTATCCGTTTTTGTCTAGAGTGCCCCAGAGCCGAGATAGCCCCAAAGCCTGTTGCTAGCCTGTGTGAAATTGAGAGATCTCCTCCTATTTTCTAACTTGAAAGTTAGTAAGTTGGCAGTTCGCATTGCAGTTAAGGTAAGTAAAAGTACATAGTTGTAAAATAAATAGCACTTACTCGTAAATTAAATAGTTTGAATTTGAAATTTGAGAATTACGAGTACTTTCGCGCTTCAGTAGTGCCTTTCTTGAAATTTTGTTATAAATACAATAGGAGGAAGGTAATTGTTTTCATTATACTTGTACCTTTCAAGGTGGACACAAGTAGGTCGGGGGGTCATGTCGTCTTCTAATTAATTAATTATTAATTTTTAGAATGTTTAACAATTTAGATTTTAGCAAGCCCAGGTGGTACTCGACTTCACTAACGACGACGACGGTTGGTTACGATTCAACAACAACAACCAGTACTTACGAGTACGAGTAGTCGTACGTCCCCAATACTGATCGTCCTTATTGTGGGGACTTTCTCTGTCTCTGTCTCTGTCTCTGTCTCTCTTCTTTGTCAGGATGACCACTTCGGTTTTCTCCAGGCGAATGTGGCGGCGCATAAGGACATCTAGTCTAAGTTGCGCTAAGTTCAACGGTGCAAAGTCTAGCAAATGGCAAATGGCAAATGGCGCCGCAACATCATTCGCATAGCCGATCAGGCATGGTGACTCATCCGGCAGCAGTAGTGTGTACCAAGGATAATAGATAGTGTGTACCAAGGATAATAGATCCTTCGTCGAACATCAAGTGTCACGGTTGTAGCAGCAGGCAGCATTCACAAGAGCTACCCGTGGCTTGGTACAGCTACTCGTATGTGCCTCCTCCGCCTTTTCGACAGGCTTTTCTCTATAATCGCCGCATCAATGGTGGAGCGTCGTGGTCTAAATTAGTACTTGGTGTCGAGGAGATAGGTCCCCCCAGCAGGAGCAGCAGCAGATTTGCGTGAAATCGGGCGATGTCGTCGTCGTCGTCGTCGTCGTCGTCCTCCTATTTTCACATATTTACATTCATTCATGTTTCATCCTCAAACTTTGAACCGCTCTAACTCCCTTAGGAATGGGAATTTGGGAAAACGGTTGAAATTTGAAGAAACCTTAACTAAAGAAATGTTTTGGGGGTCGGAAAATTGAATAAAATTATCCGTTTTTGTCTAGAGTGCCCCAGAGCCGAGATAGCCCCAAAGCCTGTTGCTAGCCTGTGTGAAATTGAGAGATCTCCTCCTATTTTCTAACTTGAAAGTTAGTAAGTTGGCAGTTCGCATTGCAGTTAAGGTAAGTAAAAGTACATAGTTGTAAAATAAATAGCACTTACTCGTAAATTAAATAGTTTGAATTTGAAATTTGAGAATTACGAGTACTTTCGCGCTTCAGTAGTGCCTTTCTTGAAATTTTGTTATAAATACAATAGGAGGAAGGTAATTGTTTTCATTATACTTGTACCTTTCAAGGTGGACACAAGTAGGTCGGGGGGTCATGTCGTCTTCTAATTAATTAATTATTAATTTTTAGAATGTTTAACAATTTAGATTTTAGCAAGCCCAGGTGGTACTCGACTTCACTAACGACGACGACGGTTGGTTACGATTCAACAACAACAACCAGTACTTACGAGTACGAGTAGTCGTACGTCCCCAATACTGATCGTCCTTATTGTGGGGACTTTCTCTGTCTCTGTCTCTGTCTCTGTCTCTTTTCTTTGTCAGGATGACCACTTCGGTTTTCTCCAGGCGAATGTGGCGGCGCATAAGGACATCTAGTCTAAGTTGCGCTAAGTTCAACGGTGCAAAGTCTAGCAAATGGCAAATGGCAAATGGCGCCGCAACATCATTCGCATAGCCGATCAGGCATGGTGACTCATCCGGCAGCAGTAGTGTGTACCAAGGATAATAGATAGTGTGTACCAAGGATAATAGATCCTTCGTCGAACATCAAGTGTCACGGTTGTAGCAGCAGGCAGCATTCACAAGAGCTACCCGTGGCTTGGTACAGCTACTCGTATGTGCCTCCTCCGCCTTTTCGACAGGCTTTTCTCTATAATCGCCGCATCAATGGTGGAGCGTCGTGGTCTAAATTAGTACTTGGTGTCGAGGAGATAGGTCCCCCCAGCAGGAGCAGCAGCAGATTTGCGTGAAATCGGGCGATGTCGTCGTCGTCGTCGTCGTCGTCGTCCTCCTATTTTCACATATTTACATTCATTCATGTTTCATCCTCAAACTTTGAACCGCTCTAACTCCCTTAGGAATGGGAATTTGGGAAAACGGTTGAAATTTGAAGAAACCTTAACTAAAGAAATGTTTTGGGGGTCGGAAAATTGAATAAAATTATCCGTTTTTGTCTAGAGTGCCCCAGAGCCGAGATAGCCCCAAAGCCTGTTGCTAGCCTGTGTGAAATTGAGAGATCTCCTCCTATTTTCTAACTTGAAAGTTAGTAAGTTGGCAGTTCGCATTGCAGTTAAGGTAAGTAAAAGTACATAGTTGTAAAATAAATAGCACTTACTCGTAAATTAAATAGTTTGAATTTGAAATTTGAGAATTACGAGTACTTTCGCGCTTCAGTAGTGCCTTTCTTGAAATTTTGTTATAAATACAATAGGAGGAAGGTAATTGTTTTCATTATACTTGTACCTTTCAAGGTGGACACAAGTAGGTCGGGGGGTCATGTCGTCTTCTAATTAATTAATTATTAATTTTTAGAATGTTTAACAATTTAGATTTTAGCAAGCCCAGGTGGTACTCGACTTCACTAACGACGACGACGGTTGGTTACGATTCAACAACAACAACCAGTACTTACGAGTACGAGTAGTCGTACGTCCCCAATACTGATCGTCCTTATTGTGGGGACTTTCTCTGTCTCTGTCTCTGTCTCTGTCTCTCTTCTTTGTCAGGATGACCACTTCGGTTTTCTCCAGGCGAATGTGGCGGCGCATAAGGACATCTAGTCTAAGTTGCGCTAAGTTCAACGGTGCAAAGTCTAGCAAATGGCAAATGGCAAATGGCGCCGCAACATCATTCGCATAGCCGATCAGGCATGGTGACTCATCCGGCAGCAGTAGTGTGTACCAAGGATAATAGATAGTGTGTACCAAGGATAATAGATCCTTCGTCGAACATCAAGTGTCACGGTTGTAGCAGCAGGCAGCATTCACAAGAGCTACCCGTGGCTTGGTACAGCTACTCGTATGTGCCTCCTCCGCCTTTTCGACAGGCTTTTCTCTATAATCGCCGCATCAATGGTGGAGCGTCGTGGTCTAAATTAGTACTTGGTGTCGAGGAGATAGGTCCCCCCAGCAGGAGCAGCAGCAGATTTGCGTGAAATCGGGCGATGTCGTCGTCGTCGTCGTCGTCGTCGTCCTCCTATTTTCACATATTTACATTCATTCATGTTTCATCCTCAAACTTTGAACCGCTCTAACTCCCTTAGGAATGGGAATTTGGGAAAACGGTTGAAATTTGAAGAAACCTTAACTAAAGAAATGTTTTGGGGGTCGGAAAATTGAATAAAATTATCCGTTTTTGTCTAGAGTGCCCCAGAGCCGAGATAGCCCCAAAGCCTGTTGCTAGCCTGTGTGAAATTGAGAGATCTCCTCCTATTTTCTAACTTGAAAGTTAGTAAGTTGGCAGTTCGCATTGCAGTTAAGGTAAGTAAAAGTACATAGTTGTAAAATAAATAGCACTTACTCGTAAATTAAATAGTTTGAATTTGAAATTTGAGAATTACGAGTACTTTCGCGCTTCAGTAGTGCCTTTCTTGAAATTTTGTTATAAATACAATAGGAGGAAGGTAATTGTTTTCATTATACTTGTACCTTTCAAGGTGGACACAAGTAGGTCGGGGGGTCATGTCGTCTTCTAATTAATTAATTATTAATTTTTAGAATGTTTAACAATTTAGATTTTAGCAAGCCCAGGTGGTACTCGACTTCACTAACGACGACGACGGTTGGTTACGATTCAACAACAACAACCAGTACTTACGAGTACGAGTAGTCGTACGTCCCCAATACTGATCGTCCTTATTGTGGGGACTTTCTCTGTCTCTGTCTCTGTCTCTGTCTCTCTTCTTTGTCAGGATGACCACTTCGGTTTTCTCCAGGCGAATGTGGCGGCGCATAAGGACATCTAGTCTAAGTTGCGCTAAGTTCAACGGTGCAAAGTCTAGCAAATGGCAAATGGCAAATGGCGCCGCAACATCATTCGCATAGCCGATCAGGCATGGTGACTCATCCGGCAGCAGTAGTGTGTACCAAGGATAATAGATAGTGTGTACCAAGGATAATAGATCCTTCGTCGAACATCAAGTGTCACGGTTGTAGCAGCAGGCAGCATTCACAAGAGCTACCCGTGGCTTGGTACAGCTACTCGTATGTGCCTCCTCCGCCTTTTCGACAGGCTTTTCTCTATAATCGCCGCATCAATGGTGGAGCGTCGTGGTCTAAATTAGTACTTGGTGTCGAGGAGATAGGTCCCCCCAGCAGGAGCAGCAGCAGATTTGCGTGAAATCGGGCGATGTCGTCGTCGTCGTCGTCGTCGTCGTCCTCCTATTTTCACATATTTACATTCATTCATGTTTCATCCTCAAACTTTGAACCGCTCTAACTCCCTTAGGAATGGGAATTTGGGAAAACGGTTGAAATTTGAAGAAACCTTAACTAAAGAAATGTTTTGGGGGTCGGAAAATTGAATAAAATTATCCGTTTTTGTCTAGAGTGCCCCAGAGCCGAGATAGCCCCAAAGCCTGTTGCTAGCCTGTGTGAAATTGAGAGATCTCCTCCTATTTTCTAACTTGAAAGTTAGTAAGTTGGCAGTTCGCATTGCAGTTAAGGTAAGTAAAAGTACATAGTTGTAAAATAAATAGCACTTACTCGTAAATTAAATAGTTTGAATTTGAAATTTGAGAATTACGAGTACTTTCGCGCTTCAGTAGTGCCTTTCTTGAAATTTTGTTATAAATACAATAGGAGGAAGGTAATTGTTTTCATTATACTTGTACCTTTCAAGGTGGACACAAGTAGGTCGGGGGGTCATGTCGTCTTCTAATTAATTAATTATTAATTTTTAGAATGTTTAACAATTTAGATTTTAGCAAGCCCAGGTGGTACTCGACTTCACTAACGACGACGACGGTTGGTTACGATTCAACAACAACAACCAGTACTTACGAGTACGAGTAGTCGTACGTCCCCAATACTGATCGTCCTTATTGTGGGGACTTTCTCTGTCTCTGTCTCTGTCTCTGTCTCTCTTCTTTGTCAGGATGACCACTTCGGTTTTCTCCAGGCGAATGTGGCGGCGCATAAGGACATCTAGTCTAAGTTGCGCTAAGTTCAACGGTGCAAAGTCTAGCAAATGGCAAATGGCGCCGCAACATCATTCGCATAGCCGATCAGGCATGGTGACTCATCCGGCAGCAGTAGTGTGTACCAAGGATAATAGATAGTGTGTACCAAGGATAATAGATCCTTCGTCGAACATCAAGTGTCACGGTTGTAGCAGCAGGCAGCATTCACAAGAGCTACCCGTGGCTTGGTACAGCTACTCGTATGTGCCTCCTCCGCCTTTTCGACAGGCTTTTCTCTATAATCGCCGCATCAATGGTGGAGCGTCGTGGTCTAAATTAGTACTTGGTGTCGAGGAGATAGGTCCCCCCAGCAGGAGCAGCAGCAGATTTGCGTGAAATCGGGCGATGTCGTCGTCGTCGTCGTCGTCGTCGTCCTCCTATTTTCACATATTTACATTCATTCATGTTTCATCCTCAAACTTTGAACCGCTCTAACTCCCTTAGGAATGGGAATTTGGGAAAACGGTTGAAATTTGAAGAAACCTTAACTAAAGAAATGTTTTGGGGGTCGGAAAATTGAATAAAATTATCCGTTTTTGTCTAGAGTGCCCCAGAGCCGAGATAGCCCCAAAGCCTGTTGCTAGCCTGTGTGAAATTGAGAGATCTCCTCCTATTTTCTAACTTGAAAGTTAGTAAGTTGGCAGTTCGCATTGCAGTTAAGGTAAGTAAAAGTACATAGTTGTAAAATAAATAGCACTTACTCGTAAATTAAATAGTTTGAATTTGAAATTTGAGAATTACGAGTACTTTCGCGCTTCAGTAGTGCCTTTCTTGAAATTTTGTTATAAATACAATAGGAGGAAGGTAATTGTTTTCATTATACTTGTACCTTTCAAGGTGGACACAAGTAGGTCGGGGGGTCATGTCGTCTTCTAATTAATTAATTATTAATTTTTAGAATGTTTAACAATTTAGATTTTAGCAAGCCCAGGTGGTACTCGACTTCACTAACGACGACGACGGTTGGTTACGATTCAACAACAACAACCAGTACTTACGAGTACGAGTAGTCGTACGTCCCCAATACTGATCGTCCTTATTGTGGGGACTTTCTCTGTCTCTGTCTCTGTCTCTGTCTCTCTTCTTTGTCAGGATGACCACTTCGGTTTTCTCCAGGCGAATGTGGCGGCGCATAAGGACATCTAGTCTAAGTTGCGCTAAGTTCAACGGTGCAAAGTCTAGCAAATGGCAAATGGCAAATGGCGCCGCAACATCATTCGCATAGCCGATCAGGCATGGTGACTCATCCGGCAGCAGTAGTGTGTACCAAGGATAATAGATAGTGTGTACCAAGGATAATAGATCCTTCGTCGAACATCAAGTGTCACGGTTGTAGCAGCAGGCAGCATTCACAAGAGCTACCCGTGGCTTGGTACAGCTACTCGTATGTGCCTCCTCCGCCTTTTCGACAGGCTTTTCTCTATAATCGCCGCATCAATGGTGGAGCGTCGTGGTCTAAATTAGTACTTGGTGTCGAGGAGATAGGTCCCCCCAGCAGGAGCAGCAGCAGATTTGCGTGAAATCGGGCGATGTCGTCGTCGTCGTCGTCGTCGTCGTCCTCCTATTTTCACATATTTACATTCATTCATGTTTCATCCTCAAACTTTGAACCGCTCTAACTCCCTTAGGAATGGGAATTTGGGAAAACGGTTGAAATTTGAAGAAACCTTAACTAAAGAAATGTTTTGGGGGTCGGAAAATTGAATAAAATTATCCGTTTTTGTCTAGAGTGCCCCAGAGCCGAGATAGCCCCAAAGCCTGTTGCTAGCCTGTGTGAAATTGAGAGATCTCCTCCTATTTTCTAACTTGAAAGTTAGTAAGTTGGCAGTTCGCATTGCAGTTAAGGTAAGTAAAAGTACATAGTTGTAAAATAAATAGCACTTACTCGTAAATTAAATAGTTTGAATTTGAAATTTGAGAATTACGAGTACTTTCGCGCTTCAGTAGTGCCTTTCTTGAAATTTTGTTATAAATACAATAGGAGGAAGGTAATTGTTTTCATTATACTTGTACCTTTCAAGGTGGACACAAGTAGGTCGGGGGGTCATGTCGTCTTCTAATTAATTAATTATTAATTTTTAGAATGTTTAACAATTTAGATTTTAGCAAGCCCAGGTGGTACTCGACTTCACTAACGACGACGACGGTTGGTTACGATTCAACAACAACAACCAGTACTTACGAGTACGAGTAGTCGTACGTCCCCAATACTGATCGTCCTTATTGTGGGGACTTTCTCTGTCTCTGTCTCTGTCTCTGTCTCTTTTCTTTGTCAGGATGACCACTTCGGTTTTCTCCAGGCGAATGTGGCGGCGCATAAGGACATCTAGTCTAAGTTGCGCTAAGTTCAACGGTGCAAAGTCTAGCAAATGGCAAATGGCAAATGGCGCCGCAACATCATTCGCATAGCCGATCAGGCATGGTGACTCATCCGGCAGCAGTAGTGTGTACCAAGGATAATAGATAGTGTGTACCAAGGATAATAGATCCTTCGTCGAACATCAAGTGTCACGGTTGTAGCAGCAGGCAGCATTCACAAGAGCTACCCGTGGCTTGGTACAGCTACTCGTATGTGCCTCCTCCGCCTTTTCGACAGGCTTTTCTCTATAATCGCCGCATCAATGGTGGAGCGTCGTGGTCTAAATTAGTACTTGGTGTCGAGGAGATAGGTCCCCCCAGCAGGAGCAGCAGCAGATTTGCGTGAAATCGGGCGATGTCGTCGTCGTCGTCGTCGTCGTCGTCCTCCTATTTTCACATATTTACATTCATTCATGTTTCATCCTCAAACTTTGAACCGCTCTAACTCCCTTAGGAATGGGAATTTGGGAAAACGGTTGAAATTTGAAGAAACCTTAACTAAAGAAATGTTTTGGGGGTCGGAAAATTGAATAAAATTATCCGTTTTTGTCTAGAGTGCCCCAGAGCCGAGATAGCCCCAAAGCCTGTTGCTAGCCTGTGTGAAATTGAGAGATCTCCTCCTATTTTCTAACTTGAAAGTTAGTAAGTTGGCAGTTCGCATTGCAGTTAAGGTAAGTAAAAGTACATAGTTGTAAAATAAATAGCACTTACTCGTAAATTAAATAGTTTGAATTTGAAATTTGAGAATTACGAGTACTTTCGCGCTTCAGTAGTGCCTTTCTTGAAATTTTGTTATAAATACAATAGGAGGAAGGTAATTGTTTTCATTATACTTGTACCTTTCAAGGTGGACACAAGTAGGTCGGGGGGTCATGTCGTCTTCTAATTAATTAATTATTAATTTTTAGAATGTTTAACAATTTAGATTTTAGCAAGCCCAGGTGGTACTCGACTTCACTAACGACGACGACGGTTGGTTACGATTCAACAACAACAACCAGTACTTACGAGTACGAGTAGTCGTACGTCCCCAATACTGATCGTCCTTATTGTGGGGACTTTCTCTGTCTCTGTCTCTGTCTCTGTCTCTCTTCTTTGTCAGGATGACCACTTCGGTTTTCTCCAGGCGAATGTGGCGGCGCATAAGGACATCTAGTCTAAGTTGCGCTAAGTTCAACGGTGCAAAGTCTAGCAAATGGCAAATGGCAAATGGCGCCGCAACATCATTCGCATAGCCGATCAGGCATGGTGACTCATCCGGCAGCAGTAGTGTGTACCAAGGATAATAGATAGTGTGTACCAAGGATAATAGATCCTTCGTCGAACATCAAGTGTCACGGTTGTAGCAGCAGGCAGCATTCACAAGAGCTACCCGTGGCTTGGTACAGCTACTCGTATGTGCCTCCTCCGCCTTTTCGACAGGCTTTTCTCTATAATCGCCGCATCAATGGTGGAGCGTCGTGGTCTAAATTAGTACTTGGTGTCGAGGAGATAGGTCCCCCCAGCAGGAGCAGCAGCAGATTTGCGTGAAATCGGGCGATGTCGTCGTCGTCGTCGTCGTCGTCGTCCTCCTATTTTCACATATTTACATTCATTCATGTTTCATCCTCAAACTTTGAACCGCTCTAACTCCCTTAGGAATGGGAATTTGGGAAAACGGTTGAAATTTGAAGAAACCTTAACTAAAGAAATGTTTTGGGGGTCGGAAAATTGAATAAAATTATCCGTTTTTGTCTAGAGTGCCCCAGAGCCGAGATAGCCCCAAAGCCTGTTGCTAGCCTGTGTGAAATTGAGAGATCTCCTCCTATTTTCTAACTTGAAAGTTAGTAAGTTGGCAGTTCGCATTGCAGTTAAGGTAAGTAAAAGTACATAGTTGTAAAATAAATAGCACTTACTCGTAAATTAAATAGTTTGAATTTGAAATTTGAGAATTACGAGTACTTTCGCGCTTCAGTAGTGCCTTTCTTGAAATTTTGTTATAAATACAATAGGAGGAAGGTAATTGTTTTCATTATACTTGTACCTTTCAAGGTGGACACAAGTAGGTCGGGGGGTCATGTCGTCTTCTAATTAATTAATTATTAATTTTTAGAATGTTTAACAATTTAGATTTTAGCAAGCCCAGGTGGTACTCGACTTCACTAACGACGACGACGGTTGGTTACGATTCAACAACAACAACCAGTACTTACGAGTACGAGTAGTCGTACGTCCCCAATACTGATCGTCCTTATTGTGGGGACTTTCTCTGTCTCTGTCTCTGTCTCTGTCTCTCTTCTTTGTCAGGATGACCACTTCGGTTTTCTCCAGGCGAATGTGGCGGCGCATAAGGACATCTAGTCTAAGTTGCGCTAAGTTCAACGGTGCAAAGTCTAGCAAATGGCAAATGGCAAATGGCGCCGCAACATCATTCGCATAGCCGATCAGGCATGGTGACTCATCCGGCAGCAGTAGTGTGTACCAAGGATAATAGATAGTGTGTACCAAGGATAATAGATCCTTCGTCGAACATCAAGTGTCACGGTTGTAGCAGCAGGCAGCATTCACAAGAGCTACCCGTGGCTTGGTACAGCTACTCGTATGTGCCTCCTCCGCCTTTTCGACAGGCTTTTCTCTATAATCGCCGCATCAATGGTGGAGCGTCGTGGTCTAAATTAGTACTTGGTGTCGAGGAGATAGGTCCCCCCAGCAGGAGCAGCAGCAGATTTGCGTGAAATCGGGCGATGTCGTCGTCGTCGTCGTCGTCGTCGTCCTCCTATTTTCACATATTTACATTCATTCATGTTTCATCCTCAAACTTTGAACCGCTCTAACTCCCTTAGGAATGGGAATTTGGGAAAACGGTTGAAATTTGAAGAAACCTTAACTAAAGAAATGTTTTGGGGGTCGGAAAATTGAATAAAATTATCCGTTTTTGTCTAGAGTGCCCCAGAGCCGAGATAGCCCCAAAGCCTGTTGCTAGCCTGTGTGAAATTGAGAGATCTCCTCCTATTTTCTAACTTGAAAGTTAGTAAGTTGGCAGTTCGCATTGCAGTTAAGGTAAGTAAAAGTACATAGTTGTAAAATAAATAGCACTTACTCGTAAATTAAATAGTTTGAATTTGAAATTTGAGAATTACGAGTACTTTCGCGCTTCAGTAGTGCCTTTCTTGAAATTTTGTTATAAATACAATAGGAGGAAGGTAATTGTTTTCATTATACTTGTACCTTTCAAGGTGGACACAAGTAGGTCGGGGGGTCATGTCGTCTTCTAATTAATTAATTATTAATTTTTAGAATGTTTAACAATTTAGATTTTAGCAAGCCCAGGTGGTACTCGACTTCACTAACGACGACGACGGTTGGTTACGATTCAACAACAACAACCAGTACTTACGAGTACGAGTAGTCGTACGTCCCCAATACTGATCGTCCTTATTGTGGGGACTTTCTCTGTCTCTGTCTCTGTCTCTGTCTCTTTTCTTTGTCAGGATGACCACTTCGGTTTTCTCCAGGCGAATGTGGCGGCGCATAAGGACATCTAGTCTAAGTTGCGCTAAGTTCAACGGTGCAAAGTCTAGCAAATGGCAAATGGCAAATGGCGCCGCAACATCATTCGCATAGCCGATCAGGCATGGTGACTCATCCGGCAGCAGTAGTGTGTACCAAGGATAATAGATAGTGTGTACCAAGGATAATAGATCCTTCGTCGAACATCAAGTGTCACGGTTGTAGCAGCAGGCAGCATTCACAAGAGCTACCCGTGGCTTGGTACAGCTACTCGTATGTGCCTCCTCCGCCTTTTCGACAGGCTTTTCTCTATAATCGCCGCATCAATGGTGGAGCGTCGTGGTCTAAATTAGTACTTGGTGTCGAGGAGATAGGTCCCCCCAGCAGGAGCAGCAGCAGATTTGCGTGAAATCGGGCGATGTCGTCGTCGTCGTCGTCGTCGTCGTCCTCCTATTTTCACATATTTACATTCATTCATGTTTCATCCTCAAACTTTGAACCGCTCTAACTCCCTTAGGAATGGGAATTTGGGAAAACGGTTGAAATTTGAAGAAACCTTAACTAAAGAAATGTTTTGGGGGTCGGAAAATTGAATAAAATTATCCGTTTTTGTCTAGAGTGCCCCAGAGCCGAGATAGCCCCAAAGCCTGTTGCTAGCCTGTGTGAAATTGAGAGATCTCCTCCTATTTTCTAACTTGAAAGTTAGTAAGTTGGCAGTTCGCATTGCAGTTAAGGTAAGTAAAAGTACATAGTTGTAAAATAAATAGCACTTACTCGTAAATTAAATAGTTTGAATTTGAAATTTGAGAATTACGAGTACTTTCGCGCTTCAGTAGTGCCTTTCTTGAAATTTTGTTATAAATACAATAGGAGGAAGGTAATTGTTTTCATTATACTTGTACCTTTCAAGGTGGACACAAGTAGGTCGGGGGGTCATGTCGTCTTCTAATTAATTAATTATTAATTTTTAGAATGTTTAACAATTTAGATTTTAGCAAGCCCAGGTGGTACTCGACTTCACTAACGACGACGACGGTTGGTTACGATTCAACAACAACAACCAGTACTTACGAGTACGAGTAGTCGTACGTCCCCAATACTGATCGTCCTTATTGTGGGGACTTTCTCTGTCTCTGTCTCTGTCTCTGTCTCTCTTCTTTGTCAGGATGACCACTTCGGTTTTCTCCAGGCGAATGTGGCGGCGCATAAGGACATCTAGTCTAAGTTGCGCTAAGTTCAACGGTGCAAAGTCTAGCAAATGGCAAATGGCAAATGGCGCCGCAACATCATTCGCATAGCCGATCAGGCATGGTGACTCATCCGGCAGCAGTAGTGTGTACCAAGGATAATAGATAGTGTGTACCAAGGATAATAGATCCTTCGTCGAACATCAAGTGTCACGGTTGTAGCAGCAGGCAGCATTCACAAGAGCTACCCGTGGCTTGGTACAGCTACTCGTATGTGCCTCCTCCGCCTTTTCGACAGGCTTTTCTCTATAATCGCCGCATCAATGGTGGAGCGTCGTGGTCTAAATTAGTACTTGGTGTCGAGGAGATAGGTCCCCCCAGCAGGAGCAGCAGCAGATTTGCGTGAAATCGGGCGATGTCGTCGTCGTCGTCGTCGTCGTCGTCCTCCTATTTTCACATATTTACATTCATTCATGTTTCATCCTCAAACTTTGAACCGCTCTAACTCCCTTAGGAATGGGAATTTGGGAAAACGGTTGAAATTTGAAGAAACCTTAACTAAAGAAATGTTTTGGGGGTCGGAAAATTGAATAAAATTATCCGTTTTTGTCTAGAGTGCCCCAGAGCCGAGATAGCCCCAAAGCCTGTTGCTAGCCTGTGTGAAATTGAGAGATCTCCTCCTATTTTCTAACTTGAAAGTTAGTAAGTTGGCAGTTCGCATTGCAGTTAAGGTAAGTAAAAGTACATAGTTGTAAAATAAATAGCACTTACTCGTAAATTAAATAGTTTGAATTTGAAATTTGAGAATTACGAGTACTTTCGCGCTTCAGTAGTGCCTTTCTTGAAATTTTGTTATAAATACAATAGGAGGAAGGTAATTGTTTTCATTATACTTGTACCTTTCAAGGTGGACACAAGTAGGTCGGGGGGTCATGTCGTCTTCTAATTAATTAATTATTAATTTTTAGAATGTTTAACAATTTAGATTTTAGCAAGCCCAGGTGGTACTCGACTTCACTAACGACGACGACGGTTGGTTACGATTCAACAACAACAACCAGTACTTACGAGTACGAGTAGTCGTACGTCCCCAATACTGATCGTCCTTATTGTGGGGACTTTCTCTGTCTCTGTCTCTGTCTCTGTCTCTCTTCTTTGTCAGGATGACCACTTCGGTTTTCTCCAGGCGAATGTGGCGGCGCATAAGGACATCTAGTCTAAGTTGCGCTAAGTTCAACGGTGCAAAGTCTAGCAAATGGCAAATGGCAAATGGCGCCGCAACATCATTCGCATAGCCGATCAGGCATGGTGACTCATCCGGCAGCAGTAGTGTGTACCAAGGATAATAGATAGTGTGTACCAAGGATAATAGATCCTTCGTCGAACATCAAGTGTCACGGTTGTAGCAGCAGGCAGCATTCACAAGAGCTACCCGTGGCTTGGTACAGCTACTCGTATGTGCCTCCTCCGCCTTTTCGACAGGCTTTTCTCTATAATCGCCGCATCAATGGTGGAGCGTCGTGGTCTAAATTAGTACTTGGTGTCGAGGAGATAGGTCCCCCCAGCAGGAGCAGCAGCAGATTTGCGTGAAATCGGGCGATGTCGTCGTCGTCGTCGTCGTCGTCGTCCTCCTATTTTCACATATTTACATTCATTCATGTTTCATCCTCAAACTTTGAACCGCTCTAACTCCCTTAGGAATGGGAATTTGGGAAAACGGTTGAAATTTGAAGAAACCTTAACTAAAGAAATGTTTTGGGGGTCGGAAAATTGAATAAAATTATCCGTTTTTGTCTAGAGTGCCCCAGAGCCGAGATAGCCCCAAAGCCTGTTGCTAGCCTGTGTGAAATTGAGAGATCTCCTCCTATTTTCTAACTTGAAAGTTAGTAAGTTGGCAGTTCGCATTGCAGTTAAGGTAAGTAAAAGTACATAGTTGTAAAATAAATAGCACTTACTCGTAAATTAAATAGTTTGAATTTGAAATTTGAGAATTACGAGTACTTTCGCGCTTCAGTAGTGCCTTTCTTGAAATTTTGTTATAAATACAATAGGAGGAAGGTAATTGTTTTCATTATACTTGTACCTTTCAAGGTGGACACAAGTAGGTCGGGGGGTCATGTCGTCTTCTAATTAATTAATTATTAATTTTTAGAATGTTTAACAATTTAGATTTTAGCAAGCCCAGGTGGTACTCGACTTCACTAACGACGACGACGGTTGGTTACGATTCAACAACAACAACCAGTACTTACGAGTACGAGTAGTCGTACGTCCCCAATACTGATCGTCCTTATTGTGGGGACTTTCTCTGTCTCTGTCTCTGTCTCTGTCTCTCTTCTTTGTCAGGATGACCACTTCGGTTTTCTCCAGGCGAATGTGGCGGCGCATAAGGACATCTAGTCTAAGTTGCGCTAAGTTCAACGGTGCAAAGTCTAGCAAATGGCAAATGGCAAATGGCGCCGCAACATCATTCGCATAGCCGATCAGGCATGGTGACTCATCCGGCAGCAGTAGTGTGTACCAAGGATAATAGATAGTGTGTACCAAGGATAATAGATCCTTCGTCGAACATCAAGTGTCACGGTTGTAGCAGCAGGCAGCATTCACAAGAGCTACCCGTGGCTTGGTACAGCTACTCGTATGTGCCTCCTCCGCCTTTTCGACAGGCTTTTCTCTATAATCGCCGCATCAATGGTGGAGCGTCGTGGTCTAAATTAGTACTTGGTGTCGAGGAGATAGGTCCCCCCAGCAGGAGCAGCAGCAGATTTGCGTGAAATCGGGCGATGTCGTCGTCGTCGTCGTCGTCGTCGTCCTCCTATTTTCACATATTTACATTCATTCATGTTTCATCCTCAAACTTTGAACCGCTCTAACTCCCTTAGGAATGGGAATTTGGGAAAACGGTTGAAATTTGAAGAAACCTTAACTAAAGAAATGTTTTGGGGGTCGGAAAATTGAATAAAATTATCCGTTTTTGTCTAGAGTGCCCCAGAGCCGAGATAGCCCCAAAGCCTGTTGCTAGCCTGTGTGAAATTGAGAGATCTCCTCCTATTTTCTAACTTGAAAGTTAGTAAGTTGGCAGTTCGCATTGCAGTTAAGGTAAGTAAAAGTACATAGTTGTAAAATAAATAGCACTTACTCGTAAATTAAATAGTTTGAATTTGAAATTTGAGAATTACGAGTACTTTCGCGCTTCAGTAGTGCCTTTCTTGAAATTTTGTTATAAATACAATAGGAGGAAGGTAATTGTTTTCATTATACTTGTACCTTTCAAGGTGGACACAAGTAGGTCGGGGGGTCATGTCGTCTTCTAATTAATTAATTATTAATTTTTAGAATGTTTAACAATTTAGATTTTAGCAAGCCCAGGTGGTACTCGACTTCACTAACGACGACGACGGTTGGTTACGATTCAACAACAACAACCAGTACTTACGAGTACGAGTAGTCGTACGTCCCCAATACTGATCGTCCTTATTGTGGGGACTTTCTCTGTCTCTGTCTCTGTCTCTGTCTCTCTTCTTTGTCAGGATGACCACTTCGGTTTTCTCCAGGCGAATGTGGCGGCGCATAAGGACATCTAGTCTAAGTTGCGCTAAGTTCAACGGTGCAAAGTCTAGCAAATGGCAAATGGCAAATGGCGCCGCAACATCATTCGCATAGCCGATCAGGCATGGTGACTCATCCGGCAGCAGTAGTGTGTACCAAGGATAATAGATAGTGTGTACCAAGGATAATAGATCCTTCGTCGAACATCAAGTGTCACGGTTGTAGCAGCAGGCAGCATTCACAAGAGCTACCCGTGGCTTGGTACAGCTACTCGTATGTGCCTCCTCCGCCTTTTCGACAGGCTTTTCTCTATAATCGCCGCATCAATGGTGGAGCGTCGTGGTCTAAATTAGTACTTGGTGTCGAGGAGATAGGTCCCCCCAGCAGGAGCAGCAGCAGATTTGCGTGAAATCGGGCGATGTCGTCGTCGTCGTCGTCGTCGTCGTCCTCCTATTTTCACATATTTACATTCATTCATGTTTCATCCTCAAACTTTGAACCGCTCTAACTCCCTTAGGAATGGGAATTTGGGAAAACGGTTGAAATTTGAAGAAACCTTAACTAAAGAAATGTTTTGGGGGTCGGAAAATTGAATAAAATTATCCGTTTTTGTCTAGAGTGCCCCAGAGCCGAGATAGCCCCAAAGCCTGTTGCTAGCCTGTGTGAAATTGAGAGATCTCCTCCTATTTTCTAACTTGAAAGTTAGTAAGTTGGCAGTTCGCATTGCAGTTAAGGTAAGTAAAAGTACATAGTTGTAAAATAAATAGCACTTACTCGTAAATTAAATAGTTTGAATTTGAAATTTGAGAATTACGAGTACTTTCGCGCTTCAGTAGTGCCTTTCTTGAAATTTTGTTATAAATACAATAGGAGGAAGGTAATTGTTTTCATTATACTTGTACCTTTCAAGGTGGACACAAGTAGGTCGGGGGGTCATGTCGTCTTCTAATTAATTAATTATTAATTTTTAGAATGTTTAACAATTTAGATTTTAGCAAGCCCAGGTGGTACTCGACTTCACTAACGACGACGACGGTTGGTTACGATTCAACAACAACAACCAGTACTTACGAGTACGAGTAGTCGTACGTCCCCAATACTGATCGTCCTTATTGTGGGGACTTTCTCTGTCTCTGTCTCTGTCTCTGTCTCTCTTCTTTGTCAGGATGACCACTTCGGTTTTCTCCAGGCGAATGTGGCGGCGCATAAGGACATCTAGTCTAAGTTGCGCTAAGTTCAACGGTGCAAAGTCTAGCAAATGGCAAATGGCAAATGGCGCCGCAACATCATTCGCATAGCCGATCAGGCATGGTGACTCATCCGGCAGCAGTAGTGTGTACCAAGGATAATAGATAGTGTGTACCAAGGATAATAGATCCTTCGTCGAACATCAAGTGTCACGGTTGTAGCAGCAGGCAGCATTCACAAGAGCTACCCGTGGCTTGGTACAGCTACTCGTATGTGCCTCCTCCGCCTTTTCGACAGGCTTTTCTCTATAATCGCCGCATCAATGGTGGAGCGTCGTGGTCTAAATTAGTACTTGGTGTCGAGGAGATAGGTCCCCCCAGCAGGAGCAGCAGCAGATTTGCGTGAAATCGGGCGATGTCGTCGTCGTCGTCGTCGTCCTCCTATTTTCACATATTTACATTCATTCATGTTTCATCCTCAAACTTTGAACCGCTCTAACTCCCTTAGGAATGGGAATTTGGGAAAACGGTTGAAATTTGAAGAAACCTTAACTGAAGAAATGTTTTGGGGGTCGGAAAATTGAATAAAATTATCCGTTTTTGTCTAGAGTGCCCCAGAGCCGAGATAGCCCCAAAGCCTGTTGCTAGCCTGTGTGAAATTGAGAGATCTCCTCCTATTTTCTAACTTGAAAGTTAGTAAGTTGGCAGTTCGCATTGCAGTTAAGGTAAGTAAAAGTACATAGTTGTAAAATAAATAGCACTTACTCGTAAATTAAATAGTTTGAATTTGAAATTTGAGAATTACGAGTACTTTCGCGCTTCAGTAGTGCCTTTCTTGAAATTTTGTTATAAATACAATAGGAGGAAGGTAATTGTTTTCATTATACTTGTACCTTTCAAGGTGGACACAAGTAGGTCGGGGGGTCATGTCGTCTTCTAATTAATTAATTATTAATTTTTAGAATGTTTAACAATTTAGATTTTAGCAAGCCCAGGTGGTACTCGACTTCACTAACGACGACGACGGTTGGTTACGATTCAACAACAACAACCAGTACTTACGAGTACGAGTAGTCGTACGTCCCCAATACTGATCGTCCTTATTGTGGGGACTTTCTCTGTCTCTGTCTCTGTCTCTGTCTCTCTTCTTTGTCAGGATGACCACTTCGGTTTTCTCCAGGCGAATGTGGCGGCGCATAAGGACATCTAGTCTAAGTTGCGCTAAGTTCAACGGTGCAAAGTCTAGCAAATGGCAAATGGCGCCGCAACATCATTCGCATAGCCGATCAGGCATGGTGACTCATCCGGCAGCAGTAGTGTGTACCAAGGATAATAGATAGTGTGTACCAAGGATAATAGATCCTTCGTCGAACATCAAGTGTCACGGTTGTAGCAGCAGGCAGCATTCACAAGAGCTACCCGTGGCTTGGTACAGCTACTCGTATGTGCCTCCTCCGCCTTTTCGACAGGCTTTTCTCTATAATCGCCGCATCAATGGTGGAGCGTCGTGGTCTAAATTAGTACTTGGTGTCGAGGAGATAGGTCCCCCCAGCAGGAGCAGCAGCAGATTTGCGTGAAATCGGGCGATGTCGTCGTCGTCGTCGTCGTCCTCCTATTTTCACATATTTACATTCATTCATGTTTCATCCTCAAACTTTGAACCGCTCTAACTCCCTTAGGAATGGGAATTTGGGAAAACGGTTGAAATTTGAAGAAACCTTAACTAAAGAAATGTTTTGGGGGTCGGAAAATTGAATAAAATTATCCGTTTTTGTCTAGAGTGCCCCAGAGCCGAGATAGCCCCAAAGCCTGTTGCTAGCCTGTGTGAAATTGAGAGATCTCCTCCTATTTTCTAACTTGAAAGTTAGTAAGTTGGCAGTTCGCATTGCAGTTAAGGTAAGTAAAAGTACATAGTTGTAAAATAAATAGCACTTACTCGTAAATTAAATAGTTTGAATTTGAAATTTGAGAATTACGAGTACTTTCGCGCTTCAGTAGTGCCTTTCTTGAAATTTTGTTATAAATACAATAGGAGGAAGGTAATTGTTTTCATTATACTTGTACCTTTCAAGGTGGACACAAGTAGGTCGGGGGGTCATGTCGTCTTCTAATTAATTAATTATTAATTTTTAGAATGTTTAACAATTTAGATTTTAGCAAGCCCAGGTGGTACTCGACTTCACTAACGACGACGACGGTTGGTTACGATTCAACAACAACAACCAGTACTTACGAGTACGAGTAGTCGTACGTCCCCAATACTGATCGTCCTTATTGTGGGGACTTTCTCTGTCTCTGTCTCTGTCTCTGTCTCTCTTCTTTGTCAGGATGACCACTTCGGTTTTCTCCAGGCGAATGTGGCGGCGCATAAGGACATCTAGTCTAAGTTGCGCTAAGTTCAACGGTGCAAAGTCTAGCAAATGGCAAATGGCAAATGGCGCCGCAACATCATTCGCATAGCCGATCAGGCATGGTGACTCATCCGGCAGCAGTAGTGTGTACCAAGGATAATAGATAGTGTGTACCAAGGATAATAGATCCTTCGTCGAACATCAAGTGTCACGGTTGTAGCAGCAGGCAGCATTCACAAGAGCTACCCGTGGCTTGGTACAGCTACTCGTATGTGCCTCCTCCGCCTTTTCGACAGGCTTTTCTCTATAATCGCCGCATCAATGGTGGAGCGTCGTGGTCTAAATTAGTACTTGGTGTCGAGGAGATAGGTCCCCCCAGCAGGAGCAGCAGCAGATTTGCGTGAAATCGGGCGATGTCGTCGTCGTCGTCGTCGTCCTCCTATTTTCACATATTTACATTCATTCATGTTTCATCCTCAAACTTTGAACCGCTCTAACTCCCTTAGGAATGGGAATTTGGGAAAACGGTTGAAATTTGAAGAAACCTTAACTAAAGAAATGTTTTGGGGGTCGGAAAATTGAATAAAATTATCCGTTTTTGTCTAGAGTGCCCCAGAGCCGAGATAGCCCCAAAGCCTGTTGCTAGCCTGTGTGAAATTGAGAGATCTCCTCCTATTTTCTAACTTGAAAGTTAGTAAGTTGGCAGTTCGCATTGCAGTTAAGGTAAGTAAAAGTACATAGTTGTAAAATAAATAGCACTTACTCGTAAATTAAATAGTTTGAATTTGAAATTTGAGAATTACGAGTACTTTCGCGCTTCAGTAGTGCCTTTCTTGAAATTTTGTTATAAATACAATAGGAGGAAGGTAATTGTTTTCATTATACTTGTACCTTTCAAGGTGGACACAAGTAGGTCGGGGGGTCATGTCGTCTTCTAATTAATTAATTATTAATTTTTAGAATGTTTAACAATTTAGATTTTAGCAAGCCCAGGTGGTACTCGACTTCACTAACGACGACGACGGTTGGTTACGATTCAACAACAACAACCAGTACTTACGAGTACGAGTAGTCGTACGTCCCCAATACTGATCGTCCTTATTGTGGGGACTTTCTCTGTCTCTGTCTCTGTCTCTGTCTCTCTTCTTTGTCAGGATGACCACTTCGGTTTTCTCCAGGCGAATGTGGCGGCGCATAAGGACATCTAGTCTAAGTTGCGCTAAGTTCAACGGTGCAAAGTCTAGCAAATGGCAAATGGCGCCGCAACATCATTCGCATAGCCGATCAGGCATGGTGACTCATCCGGCAGCAGTAGTGTGTACCAAGGATAATAGATAGTGTGTACCAAGGATAATAGATCCTTCGTCGAACATCAAGTGTCACGGTTGTAGCAGCAGGCAGCATTCACAAGAGCTACCCGTGGCTTGGTACAGCTACTCGTATGTGCCTCCTCCGCCTTTTCGACAGGCTTTTCTCTATAATCGCCGCATCAATGGTGGAGCGTCGTGGTCTAAATTAGTACTTGGTGTCGAGGAGATAGGTCCCCCCAGCAGGAGCAGCAGCAGATTTGCGTGAAATCGGGCGATGTCGTCGTCGTCGTCGTCGTCGTCGTCCTCCTATTTTCACATATTTACATTCATTCATGTTTCATCCTCAAACTTTGAACCGCTCTAACTCCCTTAGGAATGGGAATTTGGGAAAACGGTTGAAATTTGAAGAAACCTTAACTAAAGAAATGTTTTGGGGGTCGGAAAATTGAATAAAATTATCCGTTTTTGTCTAGAGTGCCCCAGAGCCGAGATAGCCCCAAAGCCTGTTGCTAGCCTGTGTGAAATTGAGAGATCTCCTCCTATTTTCTAACTTGAAAGTTAGTAAGTTGGCAGTTCGCATTGCAGTTAAGGTAAGTAAAAGTACATAGTTGTAAAATAAATAGCACTTACTCGTAAATTAAATAGTTTGAATTTGAAATTTGAGAATTACGAGTACTTTCGCGCTTCAGTAGTGCCTTTCTTGAAATTTTGTTATAAATACAATAGGAGGAAGGTAATTGTTTTCATTATACTTGTACCTTTCAAGGTGGACACAAGTAGGTCGGGGGGTCATGTCGTCTTCTAATTAATTAATTATTAATTTTTAGAATGTTTAACAATTTAGATTTTAGCAAGCCCAGGTGGTACTCGACTTCACTAACGACGACGACGGTTGGTTACGATTCAACAACAACAACCAGTACTTACGAGTACGAGTAGTCGTACGTCCCCAATACTGATCGTCCTTATTGTGGGGACTTTCTCTGTCTCTGTCTCTGTCTCTGTCTCTCTTCTTTGTCAGGATGACCACTTCGGTTTTCTCCAGGCGAATGTGGCGGCGCATAAGGACATCTAGTCTAAGTTGCGCTAAGTTCAACGGTGCAAAGTCTAGCAAATGGCAAATGGCAAATGGCGCCGCAACATCATTCGCATAGCCGATCAGGCATGGTGACTCATCCGGCAGCAGTAGTGTGTACCAAGGATAATAGATAGTGTGTACCAAGGATAATAGATCCTTCGTCGAACATCAAGTGTCACGGTTGTAGCAGCAGGCAGCATTCACAAGAGCTACCCGTGGCTTGGTACAGCTACTCGTATGTGCCTCCTCCGCCTTTTCGACAGGCTTTTCTCTATAATCGCCGCATCAATGGTGGAGCGTCGTGGTCTAAATTAGTACTTGGTGTCGAGGAGATAGGTCCCCCCAGCAGGAGCAGCAGCAGATTTGCGTGAAATCGGGCGATGTCGTCGTCGTCGTCGTCGTCGTCGTCCTCCTATTTTCACATATTTACATTCATTCATGTTTCATCCTCAAACTTTGAACCGCTCTAACTCCCTTAGGAATGGGAATTTGGGAAAACGGTTGAAATTTGAAGAAACCTTAACTAAAGAAATGTTTTGGGGGTCGGAAAATTGAATAAAATTATCCGTTTTTGTCTAGAGTGCCCCAGAGCCGAGATAGCCCCAAAGCCTGTTGCTAGCCTGTGTGAAATTGAGAGATCTCCTCCTATTTTCTAACTTGAAAGTTAGTAAGTTGGCAGTTCGCATTGCAGTTAAGGTAAGTAAAAGTACATAGTTGTAAAATAAATAGCACTTACTCGTAAATTAAATAGTTTGAATTTGAAATTTGAGAATTACGAGTACTTTCGCGCTTCAGTAGTGCCTTTCTTGAAATTTTGTTATAAATACAATAGGAGGAAGGTAATTGTTTTCATTATACTTGTACCTTTCAAGGTGGACACAAGTAGGTCGGGGGGTCATGTCGTCTTCTAATTAATTAATTATTAATTTTTAGAATGTTTAACAATTTAGATTTTAGCAAGCCCAGGTGGTACTCGACTTCACTAACGACGACGACGGTTGGTTACGATTCAACAACAACAACCAGTACTTACGAGTACGAGTAGTCGTACGTCCCCAATACTGATCGTCCTTATTGTGGGGACTTTCTCTGTCTCTGTCTCTGTCTCTGTCTCTCTTCTTTGTCAGGATGACCACTTCGGTTTTCTCCAGGCGAATGTGGCGGCGCATAAGGACATCTAGTCTAAGTTGCGCTAAGTTCAACGGTGCAAAGTCTAGCAAATGGCAAATGGCAAATGGCGCCGCAACATCATTCGCATAGCCGATCAGGCATGGTGACTCATCCGGCAGCAGTAGTGTGTACCAAGGATAATAGATAGTGTGTACCAAGGATAATAGATCCTTCGTCGAACATCAAGTGTCACGGTTGTAGCAGCAGGCAGCATTCACAAGAGCTACCCGTGGCTTGGTACAGCTACTCGTATGTGCCTCCTCCGCCTTTTCGACAGGCTTTTCTCTATAATCGCCGCATCAATGGTGGAGCGTCGTGGTCTAAATTAGTACTTGGTGTCGAGGAGATAGGTCCCCCCAGCAGGAGCAGCAGCAGATTTGCGTGAAATCGGGCGATGTCGTCGTCGTCGTCGTCGTCGTCGTCCTCCTATTTTCACATATTTACATTCATTCATGTTTCATCCTCAAACTTTGAACCGCTCTAACTCCCTTAGGAATGGGAATTTGGGAAAACGGTTGAAATTTGAAGAAACCTTAACTAAAGAAATGTTTTGGGGGTCGGAAAATTGAATAAAATTATCCGTTTTTGTCTAGAGTGCCCCAGAGCCGAGATAGCCCCAAAGCCTGTTGCTAGCCTGTGTGAAATTGAGAGATCTCCTCCTATTTTCTAACTTGAAAGTTAGTAAGTTGGCAGTTCGCATTGCAGTTAAGGTAAGTAAAAGTACATAGTTGTAAAATAAATAGCACTTACTCGTAAATTAAATAGTTTGAATTTGAAATTTGAGAATTACGAGTACTTTCGCGCTTCAGTAGTGCCTTTCTTGAAATTTTGTTATAAATACAATAGGAGGAAGGTAATTGTTTTCATTATACTTGTACCTTTCAAGGTGGACACAAGTAGGTCGGGGGGTCATGTCGTCTTCTAATTAATTAATTATTAATTTTTAGAATGTTTAACAATTTAGATTTTAGCAAGCCCAGGTGGTACTCGACTTCACTAACGACGACGACGGTTGGTTACGATTCAACAACAACAACCAGTACTTACGAGTACGAGTAGTCGTACGTCCCCAATACTGATCGTCCTTATTGTGGGGACTTTCTCTGTCTCTGTCTCTGTCTCTGTCTCTCTTCTTTGTCAGGATGACCACTTCGGTTTTCTCCAGGCGAATGTGGCGGCGCATAAGGACATCTAGTCTAAGTTGCGCTAAGTTCAACGGTGCAAAGTCTAGCAAATGGCAAATGGCAAATGGCGCCGCAACATCATTCGCATAGCCGATCAGGCATGGTGACTCATCCGGCAGCAGTAGTGTGTACCAAGGATAATAGATAGTGTGTACCAAGGATAATAGATCCTTCGTCGAACATCAAGTGTCACGGTTGTAGCAGCAGGCAGCATTCACAAGAGCTACCCGTGGCTTGGTACAGCTACTCGTATGTGCCTCCTCCGCCTTTTCGACAGGCTTTTCTCTATAATCGCCGCATCAATGGTGGAGCGTCGTGGTCTAAATTAGTACTTGGTGTCGAGGAGATAGGTCCCCCCAGCAGGAGCAGCAGCAGATTTGCGTGAAATCGGGCGATGTCGTCGTCGTCGTCGTCGTCGTCGTCCTCCTATTTTCACATATTTACATTCATTCATGTTTCATCCTCAAACTTTGAACCGCTCTAACTCCCTTAGGAATGGGAATTTGGGAAAACGGTTGAAATTTGAAGAAACCTTAACTAAAGAAATGTTTTGGGGGTCGGAAAATTGAATAAAATTATCCGTTTTTGTCTAGAGTGCCCCAGAGCCGAGATAGCCCCAAAGCCTGTTGCTAGCCTGTGTGAAATTGAGAGATCTCCTCCTATTTTCTAACTTGAAAGTTAGTAAGTTGGCAGTTCGCATTGCAGTTAAGGTAAGTAAAAGTACATAGTTGTAAAATAAATAGCACTTACTCGTAAATTAAATAGTTTGAATTTGAAATTTGAGAATTACGAGTACTTTCGCGCTTCAGTAGTGCCTTTCTTGAAATTTTGTTATAAATACAATAGGAGGAAGGTAATTGTTTTCATTATACTTGTACCTTTCAAGGTGGACACAAGTAGGTCGGGGGGTCATGTCGTCTTCTAATTAATTAATTATTAATTTTTAGAATGTTTAACAATTTAGATTTTAGCAAGCCCAGGTGGTACTCGACTTCACTAACGACGACGACGGTTGGTTACGATTCAACAACAACAACCAGTACTTACGAGTACGAGTAGTCGTACGTCCCCAATACTGATCGTCCTTATTGTGGGGACTTTCTCTGTCTCTGTCTCTGTCTCTGTCTCTCTTCTTTGTCAGGATGACCACTTCGGTTTTCTCCAGGCGAATGTGGCGGCGCATAAGGACATCTAGTCTAAGTTGCGCTAAGTTCAACGGTGCAAAGTCTAGCAAATGGCAAATGGCAAATGGCGCCGCAACATCATTCGCATAGCCGATCAGGCATGGTGACTCATCCGGCAGCAGTAGTGTGTACCAAGGATAATAGATAGTGTGTACCAAGGATAATAGATCCTTCGTCGAACATCAAGTGTCACGGTTGTAGCAGCAGGCAGCATTCACAAGAGCTACCCGTGGCTTGGTACAGCTACTCGTATGTGCCTCCTCCGCCTTTTCGACAGGCTTTTCTCTATAATCGCCGCATCAATGGTGGAGCGTCGTGGTCTAAATTAGTACTTGGTGTCGAGGAGATAGGTCCCCCCAGCAGGAGCAGCAGCAGATTTGCGTGAAATCGGGCGATGTCGTCGTCGTCGTCGTCGTCCTCCTATTTTCACATATTTACATTCATTCATGTTTCATCCTCAAACTTTGAACCGCTCTAACTCCCTTAGGAATGGGAATTTGGGAAAACGGTTGAAATTTGAAGAAACCTTAACTGAAGAAATGTTTTGGGGGTCGGAAAATTGAATAAAATTATCCGTTTTTGTCTAGAGTGCCCCAGAGCCGAGATAGCCCCAAAGCCTGTTGCTAGCCTGTGTGAAATTGAGAGATCTCCTCCTATTTTCTAACTTGAAAGTTAGTAAGTTGGCAGTTCGCATTGCAGTTAAGGTAAGTAAAAGTACATAGTTGTAAAATAAATAGCACTTACTCGTAAATTAAATAGTTTGAATTTTTGCGAAAATGAGCGTTCAAATCAAAATGCATTTCGTGATTATTTTGGTCAGCATAATCGACCAAATGTGTCCACAATCGGGCGGATTGTGCGTAAACTTCAGCAAATCGAGTCTGTAGGAACTGTGAAACCACCTGTGCATGCTCGCCCAGTTCGTTCGGCGGAAAACGTTGCGATAGTGTGGCAGAAGAGCCGTCAACCTCGACTCGTCGTCGTGCCCAACAATTGAACATCTCACGAACATTACTGATGCGAATTTTGAATAAAGATTTGAATTGACACGCTTACAAGGTTCAATTGACTCAGGAGCTGGAGCCTGCTGACCATTTCAAGCGTCGAAAATACGCCGGGTGGTTGATTAAACAGACAGAAGGGAATGGTGACTTTACAAAGAAAATCATCTTCAGCAACGAGGATTCGTTAACAAGCAGAATTGCTGCATTTGGACAAATGAGAATATACAAGTGATTGTTGAAAAGCCGATGCATCCACAAAGAGTGACTGTTTGGAGCAGTTTATGGGCTGGCGGCGTCATCGGGCCGTACTTCAACGAAAATGTACGAAGCAGTTACCGTGAATGGTGTTCGCTATTGCGAGATGATAACGGGCTTCTTGTGGCCAGAAATTGAGGTTATGGAACTGGACGATATGTGGTTCCAACAGGATGGTGGCACCATCACACACAGCCAACGAAACAGTGGCTCATTTGCGCGAGAAATTTAATGGCCGTGTTATTTCACATTGTGGCGATGTTAATTGGCCGCCCCCATCATGTGATTTGATACCGTTGTACGTATTTCTCTGGGGATATTTAAAAAAAAAAAGTGTACGTCAATAAGCCAAGAACAATTCAAGAGCTAAAGGATGAGATAATTCAGCACATTAACGACATTGAACCTCAATTATGTCTCAGGGTCATTGAAAATATGGACCATCGGATAGCAGTATGCCACCGTAGCCGTGGCGAGGATTTGGGCGATATTTTATTTCACGTTTCACGTTTTGTTTGATTTACAACTAACATCGTGCGTTTTGGTTGGACCATCCTTTACATTTATTAAATAATACTAAGCACAAACC